>JAUMGZ010206347.1:0-12498 GCA_032359645.1 Pododesmus macrochisma | reverse complement strand
ACAATACAGTATATATTCCCATAGTTTTTATATACACAACAATACAGTATATTTTCCCATAGACGTATTTCATTTTAGATGAGATAAATATTTAGAGGATATTCAATGTTGTTTTTTTTAAATATCAAATTTATTTCACGATTGAAAATACGCACTCGTGAAAATATCAGAATTCTGCCTCATGAGTGAAATAATTATGATGTTCAAAAAATCAACATTGAATTTTCTGTTTATTACATTTTCCCTATTTATTTTTTGCCATTTCAAATGTATTGCATCGTGAATCAATTGTAGTGTCGTGATACATTTTACCCCCAGCATCAATAAGTTGGCACATAAAGTAGTTCTTATAGAATTGATTAGAAACAATTATAAAAACGCTACAAACTTTTTAAAAAATGTTTGAAAAGATTTTAATTGCTCAAAATTAATAAAAGTTACAGGTAGTGATATAAAAATGTTACTTCGTAAATAATTTTTAGTGCGGATGGATATCGAAAGTGAAAATAACAGTTATTTTCACTGGTGAAGGATAACAGGTTTATCTAAAGGATATTTCTCTATATTTCACTGGTAAAAATGTAATAAAATACATAATACAGAAAAATAAAATAGTTTTATTTTTAGTTGAATACAGAAAAATAAAATAGTTTTATTTTTAGTTGATAATCTCTTTTCTTATATTCTTGCCGAGTTGTGAAACAAAAGATGGTACATGTTTTTTAGAATACCAATGTAATGATACATTTTACGGAATGAATTATTCAAGGATAATTAAAAGAGATACACTATTAGCTGGACTCCCCCAACCACAATGACGTATACAGCCACCTACGTGTAATACATGTATCTTAATTGATATTCCATGCAATGTAAGTGTGAACGTGAATAAAGAGGTTTTAAATGACACTTCTAGTCCTTTTGCCTTTAGTCATCAAGGAAAGATTTCTTCAAACGCAATTTATTCACCTGGTCTTTACTTACGATTATGGTGACACATGCGCAAATTTTAAAAAACAGTATGAATAGGATCAACAGAACGAGAGGCAAAAACGAAATTAACTTTATGTTTATGCATCAAGCAATTTCTAAATTCTAAAACACGCGTCATGTGGTACTTATTTTGATTTATTTCATAATAAATAACATAAAAATTCAAAAAAGCGAAATATGCAAATATGAAGTCTGCAGGGTTTGCTTATTTACATTAAGTTTCAGTTTCATTACATGTATTGATGTGTTTCTGTACTGTATACATAAAACAGATATTAAGTATAGATTTATATTGTATGCATAATCTTGTGCATGCGTACCGTCACGATAACTCAGTTAAAAGAGTGTTTGCTTCGTGTGCGGTAGGTTGCAGGTTCGAACCCTGGTCGCATCACGCCTCGGACGTTACATGTAAGATGATGTAATATTTGCGCTCCTTTCTAAGCGCTCAGCATTTAAGAGTAGGAGAAGAACTTGTTGGCTTGGTGTAATGTGACTGATGAGGTATCATTTCATTGTGTCTGCAGTGTGATAATTCATTGAGACAGCACTATAAAGGCACCATAAGTGAACACTATCATTTCGAGATAACGTCTCGATTTGACCAAGACATAAGTTGAAAGGAACGTTTAGCCAAAATAAAACAAACAACGGTTCCTTTATCGAGAAAAAAATAAAGTAATCACATGTTGTTCGTCACACAAACTCCATTTTAACCAATTACTAAGTTAAACTATCATGCTACACGTAGAACGAATTAAAAACACAACCGGTGTTCTTTCATCTTCGCTATCCATTGCTTATCGTAGTGAAACGTAATGTAGCGAGACTGGCATGGCTTACGAAGTTGGTGTTCTTTGTTATATTCTCTTTTTTAAAGTTATGTGATCAATCATTACACGTAAACTCAATAAAACGATAGACAAAAATTTATAGATATTTTGCATAAAATGCAACACGCCTAAATGCCTCGAACAATTCACATTTTTAGTAATCAATCCAATGAAATATGTGCACATCAAATGGGTTTTTTGAAGCCTATCCATATATCCTTCAGGCTATTATGTTTGTATTAACAAATTTCATTTTCATTTCCTTTTTGAGAGTTGAATGACATTTGTCTTTCATTTTAGCTTAATATATTCAAAGTATTTTTTCGGAAAGTTTAATTGAATTGAAACTTTTATTCGCGTCAATTTTGCTATTCCCATTCATTATGCTTGATTTTTTATTTTGATTTATCAAATTTTATGTTATGTTAAACACATCAAACAACACAAAAATCTACGGAGAGAGCGGCAAAGCAGCAATTTACTAAGCCAGAGAGAGAGAGAGAGAGAGAGAGAGAGAGAGGAGGGAGGGAAAGAGGGAGAAGGAGAAGGAGAGGGAGAGGGAGATAGAGAGAGGGAAAGAGGGAGATAGAGAGAGGGGGGGGGGAGAGTGTGTATTCGTGAGAGAGGGATGTAGCTAATAACGTGCCTTGATTGATGCAAGTTTACTACATTTCTTAGTTATTAACAGGTTTGTTTAAAATTATATAGTAGCAGACTTTTTTCGAATCTGAACTAATATTTGAATTTCTTTAAAAATGTGAACATGGAGGATTTTCTCGAAATTTGATCACAAGGATCCATTTCTATACTTCTAAAACAGTCTCAAGCGAAACACTATTTATTGTATATCATATAGGAAAACTCATAACATCTTACATGTTGTACTCGTATTGTCACTCAGAAATGGTTTAACAATTATATAAAATAATGATTGCAGTGGCATATATCAAAATGTTTGATTAAGCATGATGTTGCTACATTTGATTATTCTACCAGTTTTACCCAAATCATAACCCTACCGCGTCAAGCCAAAGCGTTGAAATTAGGTAAATCTGTTCGCTTCCTGCTACGCGCTCAGCATTCTGGACAGGAGAAGGTGTCGGGCTAATATGCCGACTGAGTAAAGTATCAAAGTGTCTGTGGCGTGATGTTTCAGTGTGACATCACTTCTTGTCTTCACCAGTGTGCACTTTTACCAGCAGACACCATCTCGATATGACTTAGGCATGAAATGAAGAGATGTTAAATCCTTATAAAAACAAACAAAAAGTTGATTACTAAATCTTTATCAGGAAAGTTACAATGAATCGTGCACCCAAATCATTATAAGCAGGCTTTAACTTGAGTGAATTATTTCTTCTTTCGTATAAAATCAATTTTGCACATTTACATGCATATTATGAAGATACATAAGACATCTTTGTCGTAGCTAGATCACGTTCAACCGCACGGTTGATTCACCTTTTGACATTTACCCACGATTAAAGTGACGCATCTTGATTCATTGCAGGACAGGAAATACATTATATATATATATATACGTTATAAAAAACTGAAACACGAAATTCTCCGGCATGACGTTATCAAAAATGATAAGCTCGGAACATATCACAACGTGTAAATGACTGCACACGTGATGTAAAACACATTTATACATGTGATGTATGTCTCGAATTGCAATGATGAAAAACCAGGAAAGCAAGGACGCAATTTAATTCATGTATGCATATTGTTAAATGCCATAGTGACATGGAGTGCATATACATGAACTTACAGGACCCCTGTAACAGAGATGGGCTTATTTATGACCATATAGTGTTAATACTGTTACATATGTAGCATTAAAGTTTTGATTGCCATTTATTGCGGAACCTAAACCAATGACCTTGACGACTAGTTAGGAACAAAAAGATTTGAGGCTTGGTTAACCTATCCTTAATAAAAAAAACATCTAACATCGGACTTTCTTTATAACTTAAGATGTTATCAATAATTGTGATCAATATTCTATATTACATAACTCGTCAGATTCATTATCCGTTTAGTTGTGTGTTATTTTAACGTTTCGAAAAATTGGCTTGCACTCGCCAGATTCTTTGTCGATACAGTTGTTTTAAATGTTATCACATCATTGATAAAACACGACGAGGTTGCCACTGCGTGTAAAACACACAGTTGGCTCGTGACTGTTGGGGGTAAACACATACATATCTTTGTTATTTAATGTAAATTAATGTCTATAAAAATTTATCATAAAGTGTACATATGTCCACCTATATGTTTGACGGAGACGGATTAATATAAGCTTTATAGCTTGTTTCCGAATCCTTTCTATCTATTGTTTAGATATGTACATGCCATTTCAGTAATAAAATATTGTTTAAACTAAAAGTTGACCTCCTCACTTCTAACCCCTTGTAAACTTTTGATTTAAAGATGAAATATCTGTACGAACTAAGGTGTCTTCAAAGGACAACGCCGTTATTAAACAGACAATCTATCTACATAACGTAAAACACAGAATTTAAAGAATTTTTTTTTTATAATTTAGACGTTTACACATCCTTTACCCCAATCTGATTAAAACCAGTTCTACGCTGCTCCCGTTATTTGGATATCGCTTCGCTGATTGGCTGCTTTGAAAGGTCACGCCAACGACCTAAACAATTGGCGTTCCTCAGATCTTCCTAGCACATTCCGGGAGCAATAGGCAGATCTGGTTTTAGTCAGATTGCCTTAACCCATTTAATACGACAAAGTAAATAGCGAATCTATAGTAAATATGGACACTTCCGAGTGAATAGGAATGCAAATTCACAGGAATTGTATTATTGTGTTCATGAATTCGCGATAAGTAATGTTAAGTTTCACAATATCGTACTAAGTTTCAATACCTGAATCAATTTGAATTTGTAGCATTTTTGATGAGTTGTAAAATGCGTTGGTGCTTATAAAGATAAATACTTCAGTTAATCATAAGTCCATAATTTAACAATAAACCCATTGAATTTCTGGTTTTTTGCATTTATTCAACACTTCAGGGTGACGGCTTTTTCTTAAAAAGTTAAATTGGCAAAACTATATATATATAAAAAAAAAAAAAGTTCACATTACAATACGCAATTAACTGTTCAAAGACATGACATGTATCCTTAGTGTATTTCAAGTTATCAATCAAATTATCAAAAGTGCAAATTATGCAAAATTCGAAATTCTAAGCGTAGACAGAATGTATAAAATTAAAAAGAAGCGGTTATAAATACATTCACAATATTTGTTAATTATTTGTTCACACTCAAAACTGCAAATCACTTCTAAAAGATTGTAGTGATCAATCAAATTTAGAAAGTGCACATTTTTTACGAAGCGTAGGCATTTTTCCAAAGAAATACTTGCAGTTCAAATCATGTGACGATAATTAACTCTTGTTCAAAGGCATAAAATGCGCTCAAATATAAAACTACTTGTCATTTTTCAAACGCAAAATACGTCAAATTTATTATTAAGCAATTAATCAGACTAACGATTAGCCTACATATCACTGACTATATAAATGCAAGTTTTTATCAAACACACTGCGGTTGATCTCAAATATACATCCAGTATTAAAAATATTTCACTCTTAACCAACGGTCAAGTATGAAATTTACAGGTTCAAATGTCATCTCACCGTCCGTTAGTAATTTTTCACAATTTTTCTTTTATTTTAGCAATTTTAGAGACGATGTTAAAAATATAAAAGTTAAAATAGTTTCAAAGTCAAAATCCAAAAATAGTTCGCGTGTTGATCGTAGGTTGATACTATTGTAAACTTGATATGTTATACCCCATAATAGCGCCGTATGCAAAAATAAGCTCCAAGCAAGCGGGTATTTTAAGAGAATATTTTTCCTTTTTTCCTTCAAATCAAGATCCGATATTTGAACATGAATCTCTTAATTCTCAGAATGTCTCCCGCCAAAAGTTGGTCCAGCAATGTGGAGGGGAGGTTGAATATGTTAAAACAATAAGAAAAAGGATCAACAGAACAAAAGTTATTGACAAACAAACAACAGCTTCATCAAAAATCCGCCACCAGAATGAACTAGCAAAGTGTGACTGGTCTTAAAAACGACATCAAACCAACCCAATGGGTGAGAGGACCTCGCTCTTGAAAAAGTAAAAATGTTTTCTATAACTTATAAATATTTTTGTCAAATGTCTCACAATGGAAATCTAAATCCTCTTTTTCAAAGGATTTCTCCTATCGAGTTAAGTTGAAATATGCCATGCAGTTTGAGAGAAGGCGAAACTTGAAGTGTGACAACGACAGATGGGCAACGCTGAGGGGCGTTGGAAGGGATTTGTACATATATTGGGAAAATCCATCTTGGACCTTTGATCCAGTTTAACTAAAAAATCAAAGCACGTATCGCCTTTAAAGCATTGTTAAAACAGGTCATATTGGTTTTTCTACGATTTCTAAATAGATAATGTACAATGTCGAAGATAGGTTTGCAGACGATATGTATCGACATTAAATTAGTTATGTTAAACCGTTTATTCCACCTTTTAAGTGTTAATGATTTCAAGTCGCTATCAGTGCGCACTGTCACAAGCAGACACCGTCTCGATATGAACTAGACATCAGTCGAAGGGACGTAACACCCCAAATGAAAAAAAAACAAACAAACAAACAAACAAACAAAGAACTAAGTTAGATGTGTAAATAATATGTTTAATCACAAAACATTTCAAGAAAACGGTTAGATATACATGCAGCTTCTTAGTTACTTTCGCGACTTGCATTATTTATAAAATTCTAAGTTTGCTTTTCAGTCGATGTCTATCTTGTATTTTTGGTTTTTTACCTACAAGCACGACCTTGTTTACCTCTCTTGTATTATTCATATAGTCTGTAACGGCGCCATTTCTAACTGCACCATCTGTTAGCAACGATTCTAATGAGACAGCTCATTTTGCTGAAAAAAAGAAAAACCATGGAAGGTATTGCGTTCTGTTACGCAATTATAGTTGTTTTTTATCAAAATGTTCACCTTCAAGCGGACAAGCTAGTTTGAAATATAAATTGTATTCGTTTCGCGTAAAGTTGAGCAATTGTATTGTATATTTGTCTAGAATATAGATGTAGGCGGAATTAAAATAAGGTGAGTAATCATTGTTATCTAATAACTGTCATATTGAGTTTCCTTCTTATTTTGGTGGGCTTTTTAATTCCTCTTTGCACTGAAATTCTTTGACACTTACTTATTTCAATCTCATAACACACACAGGCGCCATTTTGAAAGTGTTCACGTCTCTGTGGGTGGAATATTAAATAAAAATAATTATATTTAAACACTTCTTTAAATATTATCGAATTAATTATTTTGTTTTGTGACCTTATATGACATTAATTACACATTTAACTTTGACTATTTTTGTTTTCGGTACTAATTAAGGACGCAACATATTAATGATGCCATAAACTAAAATAGCAACGAATATTGCTTGGGAAAACAATCATTAAAGTTCTATGAGGAATAATAAACAGTAATTAGCAAGTATATTAGTTCTATAATTAAACAGTAACTCTGTTTATGTAAAAAAGCATGTGCATCAAGGTTAAAATGAGTAATTTACAAACTAGTATCTGATTCATGAACTCTGGCCAATAAATTATTAGAAAAAAACACACAAGAAAATAACATTAAAGTCGAAAGGCGCTTCCCGGATTAAGTTTGACGTGGCTATAAATAGCTATTGCTGGTGATTACATTTTGTGGTAAATGTTTAAATTTTTAATTACGTCATTTGAAATGGTCAATTAATTATTATAATTCGTGATAATTCTTCAGCCTGTGTTAATATGCAACTACTTGTCATAATTTGATAAAGGTGTCCGGACATGGAAACGATGACACATCATTTTAGCCAATCATAAATCGTTTCGTGTATGCATTGAAATTTCCCAAAATGCATCAGCTAAACGTTTTGCTTATGAAAAATGACCGCCAAACATCATAAGGAGCCATTTTCAATATCAAATCAAAATAATTATTTAACAACGGATGACGGGTTTTTTTTAGAATTTTTTGAATCGACTCCTCCGCTGTACCGGAAAAAGCATTTGGAAAAGTAGAATTTTTTTTTCACGTACAGACATTTTTGCACACAGCTATAAGTAAGCTGCTTGCTTCCGACGGGTCCGAACTTCTTACGAAAATTCACGCCGTTCAACTTAAATACGGGTTTGTAGTACTTGGTGCACAACTTTTGTACTGAAAAGCCACTATTGCTCCAAATTTTGGATCAGTTTTTAAGTTCAATTATATTGTCAGTTGAAAAGCTATAAGGAATATCAAAGTGAAGTTTTCTGAAACTATGGTAAAAGAAATGTAAATAATCTGTAGACAAAGAAACAAGTGCAGTGAACTCAATTATGACTTGTACTATAATCACCATACAGAAAAGTCATTATGGAGTGGTGTATCTAGGGAAACTGGACAACACTTTTTAGTCCATCTGGACAGAGATCCAAGGATCCAAGCGGGACTTTCCTCATATAAATCCCGTCCGTCGTCCGGCCGTCGTAAACTTTTCACAATTTCGACTTCTTTTCCTAAACCCCTAGACCAATTTCATCCAAACTTGATAGGAAGTATCCCTAGGGAAGGGGATTCAGCTTTGTTCAAATGACCTCCCGGGTCCCCAAAGGGGACAATTTGACAAAACCTAAAAAATCTTCTTCTAATAATTTAAAAAGTCTAAGGCTTAATGTTATGTAGTAACTTTAGGACATGGAGAACCAAGTTTGTTCATTGCGTGACCCTTGGGTCAAAAGTAGGTTACGCGTTTTAGGGTCAAAGATCAACAGTAGCAAATTTGTTAACTATTCACATTTTTGTTTTCTTGTCCAAAACTACTGGTCCAATTTCATCAAAACTTAAGAGAAGTCATCTCTGGGGAAGGGGATTCAGATGTGTTAAAATAAAGGGCTCGGCCCCCAGGGGCGCCACTTTGGGGGCCAAAGGGGAAATTTGACAACATTTTAAAAATCTTAGGCATAATAGAAGACATAGAGCCTAATGTTTTAGTATGTAGTAACTTTAGGGCATGGCGAACCAAGTTTGTTTAAGACGTGACCCTTGTGTCAAAAATAGGTTTACGCATTTTGGGGTCAAAGTTTAACACTATTTATATAGCAAATATGTTAACTATTCACATTTTCAACTTCTTGTCCAAAACTACTGAACCAAATTTCATTTAAATTTGGACGAAGGCATCCCTATGTGAAGGGGGTTCAAATTTGTTCAAATGATGAGGCTTGATGTATAAAAAATACATATATTATTTTTGTTATAATATAAATTAGGCCTGTGTCTTGCAACTTCCAAATGCTCTTTATAATAGTAATTACATGTTTAATTGTTAATCTAATTATAATTGTTAATATTTAATTGTCATTTTAACTGTTGTTGAGGAGATGGCTTGTATAGGCTCTGCCTGTTGCAAAATCCTATTGTACATTATGCTTATACTATGTATTTATGTATTATGTTACAATGAAATATTTTTAAATTGAAATAAAAAAAGCTGTAAAAAGTCCTCCGCTATATTCATATGGCTAATCAAGACTTAGAATTAGACTCAAATCTTTCCTGACGTGTTGACCGAAGGATCAACAATGTTGATTATCTGCGTTAATGATAAATAATCTTATCAATTGCATATTTATACAAATGTAAGTTTCACAACTTAACTGTTACTAAATATTGAATTGGTTAGAACTTGTCTTTAAGACGAATATTTTCTGATAAAATATAAGTAATTTTCAGTTTAAATACGACAAAATAATTTTGAAATACATTTTGTTCCCTTTAAATGATTTTCTTTTAATATTTTTATAATGCAAGTACAGATTTTTAACGCGTTTTAATTCTAGCAAATGTGTGTTAATTAAGCTTGCTCTGAGATTATGACTATATGTTGCGAGTCATTTACGGATTATCTCTCTTTATTGCCATTAAAACTAAACTTAAAACGACCACGTGCATATTTATATCGAAGATTGTTCCATATTCCCAGTAGTTATGTGCAGGTGACTTGGCTACTGTTGTGATGATGTTTTTTTGTCGAAAAACAATCGACCTTTGCGTATTGTTAAAATAGAGTTAATGTCGGGAAACATTCCTACGAAGTTACGTGACATGAACTTTGTTATGGCGATGTTTAGGTCTGGAAACATCGTAAGTAAGTCTGCGTAGGTGAAAAGTCTTGACTATCTTTGTGTTTGAGTACTATTCAACGCCAATGAATAATTATGATTTTTTTATGATAGCGTTTGAGTTAGGTGGTACATTTTAAGGATGTATAAATGTGAGAACCGAACATTTTATAAAATCAAACTTTTTTTCTATTGTTGATTTTTGAAAAGACGAGGTCCTGGAAAGACATTTACATCAAACAATGTATATGTTGCCGCACTTTTTTTCTAGAGCCACTCGAAAGTAGTGCCTTTGAAAATAGCTAAAATTGGAATTTTCCCGAATTTCTTTACAAAGAACCAAATATGTGTTCACATCTCTTATTATGCATACAATAAAGAAAGTTTTTATTTTAAATCATTATTAATAAAAATTTCAGGTCAAGTTAGAAATATTGTATTTTTTTTCTTTGCAGAATATTGATGCAATGAATTCCTTAGATAACAAAAAAATATCCCCCAAACATTTAATGATTTTCTTTTATATCGACTTATAGAACTTTATACAAAATCTAATTTTTTTTCCAAATTTGTCACCAAAACTTTTAACAAAATTAATAAATAAAAATGATGGGTTTCCGAACTACTTTTTATCACAATTTTTCACAACGATTCACGTAAGGCGTACTTCTCCTTTATGCCCCCTACAACCTTAAAAAACATAAAACAAATACATTCCATATGCAGGAAATTTATATCTATGTAATTTGAGGATTAAGATCCAAACATTCGTTCAAAAGTTATTTAACTTTGAACTACCCGACCAACGCAAAACGTCTCATTTTATGAACGTCATAACTGCTTCACAATGTCAACGTTCGCCGCAACAGAATGTAGTCCCTCTGCTATAATTTGATGCAGCCTATGTTCTTTTGTACTTTCTGTTGCAATAAAGTACTCTTATGATATTATTAGTAAATCAACACAGTTTACTTGTCTAAGTATTTCATTATTTTTTATTAAAAGCAGATCATACCTTACTTCCTGTCAAACCCTCACACTTATAAATCCTTAAGTAAAAAGGTGAGCTCATGTGAGTTATTGACGTCAAAACGCGTCCGTCGTCGTAATCGTCGTAAATTTTTCACATTTTCGACTTCTTCTCGAAAACTACTGGACCAACTTCATCCAAACTTGAAAGGAAGTATCCCTAGGAGATTTTTTCAAACGAAGAGGCACGGCCCCTAGGGGTCCAAAAGGGGAATTTTATGACAAAACTTCAAAAATCTTCTTCTAATAAATTAGAAGGTCTAGAGCTTAATGCTTTGGTCTGCAGTAACTTGAGGGCATGGAGAACCAAGTTTATACAAGGCGTGACCCTTGGGTCAAAAACAGGTAACGCGTTTTTGGGTCAATGTTCAACACTATAACAACTAGTTAACTTTTCACATTTTTGACTTCTTCTCATAAACCATTGGACCAATGTCTTTCAAACTTGGTAGGAAGTATCCTTAGGGGAAGGGGTTTCAAATTTGTTCAAATGAAAGGGCTCGGCCACCCCAGGGCGTCATAAGGGGGTCAAAAGGTGGAAAGTTAACAAAACTTCAAAAAATCTTCTTCTCATAAAATATACGGCCTAGAGTTTAATGCTTTGGTATAATTATAGTAATTTTAGGGCATGGAGAACCAAGTTTGTTCAAGGCGTGACTCTTGGGTCAAGAATAGGTCACGCATTTTGGGTTCAAAGTTCAACACTAGCAAATATGTTAACTTTTCACATTTTTGACTTCTTCTAATCCCTGGACCAATTTCATCCAATCTTGGTAGAAAATATTCATAGAGGAAGGGGGTTCAGATTTGTTCACATAAAAGGGGTCGGCTATCCCAGGGGGCGCCACCAGGGATCAAAAGGGGGAAAATTAAACAAAATTCAAAAATCTTCTAATAAAATAGAAGGCCGAGAGCTTAAGTTGTTATATTTTGTAGTAATTTTTGGACACGGAGAACCAAGTTTGTTCAAGGGGTGACCCTTGGGTTAAAAATAGGTTACGCGTTTTGGGGTCAAGGTTCAAAAGTATAGCAAATATGTTAACTATTTATATTATTGACTTCTTGTCTAGAACTACTGGACTAATTTCATCAAAACTTTGTAGAAGTCATCCCTGGGGAAGGGAATTCAGATTTATATAAATGAAAAGGCTCTGCCACCCCAAGAGGCGCAACTTCAGGCCAAAAGGGGGACAGTTAATTTGACAAAACTTCAAATTTTTTATTATAAAGTAGAACACATAGAGCTTAATGCTTTAGTATAAAAACTTTAGGGCACGGAGAATCAAGTTTGTTCAAGGCGTGACCCAGGGGTCAAAACTAGGTTACGCAATTTGGGGTCAGAGTTCAACACTATATTTTAAAGTAGATATACTTGCTATACACATTTTAGACTTCTTTTCCAAAACTACTGGACTTATTGTATCCAAACTTGAAAAA
>JAUMGZ010206325.1:0-12216 GCA_032359645.1 Pododesmus macrochisma | reverse complement strand
AATCTACAAAGTAAGTTCTATATAATCTGTGTACCTGACAGAATCCTACCAAAATCTACAAAGTAAGTTCTATATAATCTGTGTACCTGACAGAATCCTACCAAAATCTACAAAGTAAGTTCTATATAACCCGTGTACCTGACAGAATCCTACCAAAATCTACAAAGTAAGTTCTATATAATCTGTGTACCTGACAGAATCCTGCAAAGTAAGTTCTATATATAATCTGGATACCTGACACAATCCTGCTGTAATCTACAAATTAAGTGTTCTATATAATGTGTGTTCGTTATTACAGCTGGGGCCCATGTAAACCAACAGCTCAATTAGCTCATAATTTTCATCTGCAAGGAAAGAAATAAAGGATGTCTTTATAGTGGAGCGTTGTTAATATTTGCTCCGTTTAGATGGTTCCCCATCAATCTAGCAGGTTATCATAAATGAATGATGGATTTCCTTAACATCATTTATCCCCATTTATTTGTCTTCCCCCGTTTCTGTCGCAATGGCTGTTTAAGAGAAGCTTTGAATTTCTGCTGTTTATGAATTCCACTTATCAAGGAACAGAGGTGTCTAGATTAGAGAGCCATCACTTTATATTAAAATGCCTCTTTATACATTTTAAATCCTGTTTAGTAGAAAGTAGAAAAATAATGCTGGTTTGTATGTGTTCATTTTAATTATATTGATTATTTTTTTGTTTAGATTAAAGTATCTAAACTTGACAGTAAATTGCTTGACAACCCTGCCACGACTCCACTACAGCGAGGGATTCACTAGAATGCTGGAGCTTTACCTGTCAGGAAACCAGTTAGGAGACGAAGCGATCTCTTTTGCTTGTAATTTTCCCAGACTAAAAACCCTTCATCTTGCTTACAACAACATCTTGGAAATCCACAGTAGGTAGGCAAAATAAATTTTCGTATTCGTTATGACAGATGTTATGTGGAAAACAACCAAATCTCAGTAGAACCAATGGAAACAAAGAAGTAAAGGAGCCATTAGTCCTCAAAACAAACAAATCACCACCATACAGAGAATTGTTTATTTATAGGTATGCCACTTTCTGCATTTTATATGCACACCAATCATGTTGCAAAGAACATTACTGGTATGATGTAATCCAGCTTTGTTAAGGTATTTGTCACATATATTTTTTTGATATTCAAAACATGTTAAAGTTGTGCTAGCCTTAAATGTGTTGAACCGTAATTCTTACTTTTAGAGATGTAGCCAGGCTCGAATTTCTACAGGAATTGAATGTATCTGGCAACTTTCTTCGTAATCTACCATCTGGACTAAGTAAGCATCAAAAGTTACAGGTACTGAGAGCCAACTCCAACCTACTGAAGGATCTACCAGACTTCAAAAGAACACCAAATCTCAAGGTAATACATGTATATTTACCTTTTATATCTCATATGTATGAACAACTGAAAGCAGTTGAATACTGAAATGTTTGCACTTTCCATAGAATTATTTACAGTTTATAGAATTGTATGGTTCATTTATACACAAATTGAAGAAATAAATTCAATTTAAAAGAAAAATGTTAATCAAAAATATATTATTATGCCATCATTGTGTCCATCACATTAGAAATCTTCATATTGGTAATGCTCACCAAAGAACAGACTATAAATATGACATTCCTGAGAGGAGGTATTGTATTTTTAACATTGGAAATCATTGTCAATGGAAGATAAATCTATAGAAAATACTCTATTTTGTAAAAGTATATTCTAAGGATTAGAACAATGTATTAAATAATGCTCATTATTTAATTCATTTATCAGTTTTCAGAAAACATATTTCATGAGTTTATATGTTCAAAGTTGTTTTGCATCTTTACAGGTACTTGAGGTCGGATCTAATCGACTGTCAGATATCCCAATAACAAAATTGTTAGCCACACAAGTTAACCTGCTGGATATTTCTGGAAACCCAAACTTACTTGTGGATGGTGGAGAATTGAGAGGAATAAGGTTAGTATTATGCAAACGTCTTTTAAAAATGTTCTTATTGATAATTTTATCAGTGCAAACATTTTTTCAAAGCAGAAATACTTTACATTTTTGCAAATAATTTTTGGATATATTCTAGTTTTGGTAAATTTTATCTATGTCTCAATTTAATAGTTGTTTGAATAAAATGTGTTGACTTTGGTTGTGCAAGGGGTAGCATGTAGGACTCCATCTTGTGAAAATCTGTTTCGCTTATAACAGTAACACTACATTTCAGTATGTAAGATAAATGAAGAAGTTTGTATATATGTTGGCAAGCAAGATTGTAGGACTCCTATTATGTAGGAAACTACATGTCAAACAGCTTGTGTTGCAACCAGCATTCCTGCCAACCAAGAAAACCTCATATGGGGGAGATTTGTAGGTCTTTTGGGGGATATTTAATTTTTAAGTAAGAAATCACAATAAAAGTAATAAATTTCACAGGGGAGATGATGAGTGAATGGCTGGAATTTTAGTCTGAAATCAGGGAGTCACTATTTATGGGGAGAATTTGGCAGGTTTGATTACTGGGTCAGTTAGATGTTTCATTGAGCAATAGACCTAACCAATAGCTTGTTGCCAATATTAAGATGTTATGTCAGATATATCTTATCTTATAAGAGCAATAATTGCTAATGCAATGGCTGTTAAAAAGACTGCTCTGCCTACAAAATCAGTATAGATAAGGAAAAATATATGCAGTCAAGGGAACCAAGAAAAGTGGCTTTTATATCCAGGTGACCTTTAAATACAGGCTCAACTTAGAGAAGGAATCTAAAAATTCTGGCCTTTAAAGACAGTTGGTTGTTATAAAGAGGTGGCCTTTAAGGCAAGTTTGACTGTATGAGATATGGATATTGAGGAGCATTAAATTACACGGGGCAGTTATACATTTCAATCCCATTTGGTGATATCATTGATTTAAATAGGTGATATCACTCATTTGTTGTAAATTGATGATATCACCAAATGAGATTTAAGAGTAAAATGACTCCCAATATTTTATACCACTGAAGTATACAAAGATTAGAGATTTCTGAGCAGGATGACGTTATAAAGTAGTAAATACGAAAAACCTAGATGATATTCAAAAGCCGTAAGTCCATGGACATGGGCAAATAAAAGGAAAACGTTGGATGCACAGAGAAAAAAGACCAAAAATACAACTATTAACTAAAATAGGAAACTTCATGAACTTCTATTCAAAAACTAGAAGGGAAAACAAGTGCTCGCAGTTGAGTAAGCATTTCCTGCTACACATGTCACCTGCTGTGATGTTTCCTTGTCATGTTATTATCCATCTAATGTTTAGTTATTCTAATCCATTGTAGCCACTGGAAGAAGATAAGTATGGTGGATATGAGGGGACAGAACCGCTCCATTCTGGATCTGCGGCAGTCCAAGTTTGATGATGATAGACTACAGTGGCAAACAGGACTATCACAGACATCAGGCATAAGAAACAAGTAAGTTTTGATAGGATATGATTAACTTATGATAAAAAAAACCAAAGTTGCATGTGTTAAGATGAATTAATTTTTAACCTTCAATTTGATAGAAGTTTATTTTACTTACAAATTGAGATATATGTCAAGTGATTAAATATACAGTACAGATAATTACATAAATATAAAATTTTAAATGAGAAGTTGAAAAACCTTACATTAAAACTAGTGATTGGAAGTTTAACTTTTCTTATCCACTATTAACTTATTACTTTTTGGCCTCTTAAAAATACTTGACAGTTCCAACTTACACTGAATAGAAGACATTCTTGGTAGAAGAGGATTCACCATCCTTTGGCACTAAAATATGAAAATATGTCACCAAATTTAAAAAAAAAAAAAATCTTATTGACCAGAGGTTCTGAAATTCATATTGCATGTAGTTCATGGCATGACTCTTCGTCAAAAGAAGTTATTTTTTGGGGGGTAAAAGTTGAAGAATATATATAGCAAAATGATTTCAAATATCTTCTAAATGTAAATATAACAAGTGGCATATCTGTCGCATCGTTGGTGTTAAATTGAGTCTTAAGTTCATCCAAAATGTAAGCCTCAGGGATTGTTAATGGGGACACCACCCACGTCAAACAAGCTAAAGTTTTGTGTTAAAAGACATTCGCCTTTTTGTTACTAGATTACCAGTTGCCATATTAAACAAGCTATCAATTCTGTGATAGATGACATTTGTGTTTTCTTTAATAGATTATCAATTGCCATATTGAACAAGCCTGAGTTCAGTGAAGACTGTCAGGGTCTGTTTGGAATGTTTGATGGCGGAAGAAATGACGAAGTGACAAAGATACTCGGTGATGTCATAACTGACAGCTTTCTAGAAGAGTCCAAAGATCCTACCTCACAGCAGCATTACATGAAGTACTGCATGCTAGCAGCTCATGCGTAAGTAATATAAGAAATGTTCTCTAAATATACAATTACAAATGATTCACCTTGCAAAATACTGACCTGTTGACTTTAACACATTTGTCATATTCATTGTTACATTTTTTAGACTAATTTTTTATGCTATTACGACTTTGTAAAATAAATTATGCATGTTGAAAAAATCTGGCCTCCGTTTCAATAACAATCCTAAGTCTAAGAATTAGGACAGTCCTAAGTATATTCTCAGTATTTATTGTTGTTGTTGTTGTTTTCATTTAGGAATTGACTTATGGCTGCCATTTAACAGTCCTTAGTTTAGGCCTGTCCTAAGTTTAACACTGTTCTTAGGCCTAAGTACAAGTTATGACTCTTTGTTAAATGGTTCCTATTCCTAGGAATTAACTTAGGACTAAGAACTGTCTTAAGTATTTTTGTGAAATGGGGGCCTGGAACTTACAGTTTCATTTTGAAGATTAAAAAGATCATAATCAGTAAAAGCACTTACTCGGTAACTTATTTCACTTGACTTTCAAACACTTATATGACAGTCATATAAATTATCAATGGTGGCAGGTTGACAGAGATCACCTGCTTTGGGAAGTACTACATGGAAATACTACATGCCTTGCTAGCAACTCATGCACAGTTATAATCTTAGACATTTTCTATATGTATGTATTTACAAGTGTTCTCACAGCAAACTTGTATGAAATATGTAAAATTAGCAAACCAGAAGAAATTTAAATAGGGGAAATGTAGCAGATGACAAAAAATTATCTTCAAAATTATTAGGTTTGGAGTCCAACACTATAGGGATGCAGCTAAAGGATTGATCCTGCAGTACAAGCTGTAGTAATGTTGGTAATACTGGGTGACATAGGGGACAAAAGAATTTCTGTTGGAAAAATGATACTTGAATTGCAGTTAAGTTAGATTTATTCATGTTTTACAGTAAACTGAGGGAAACAGGACAGAGGGTTGGAGCCTCCGCTGTGCTCTGTCACATCAAGAAGCAGACGGAAGGAGGTAGCTCCCAGCTCTGTCTAAATGTAGCCAATGTTGGAGATACAGAAATAGTTATGAGTAGAGGTGGAGAAGCCGTCCCTCTGTCAAGACTTTTCCTCATTAACTCTGACAAGGAGGAGTGCAGTAGGATATGCAAGTCTGATGGTATTATCACAGAGGTAATTTTTATGCCATCATTAAAATTTGCTAATTTTCATATTAAGGTTTAGTATAAAATTGTAATTCTGTATTATTATAAAAAACCAAAACAAACATGCCATTTCTCATATGAAAGAAACTTACACAGATAAACCATTATACCTTTGGACTTTATGACTGGCACAATAAAAATATAGTATATACATATCAAATTTTTCTATTACCGGTAGCCTTTATGGTGTTGTATAAGTTACTAAATTTACTTTAAAGGGATTTTATACTTAATGTGTCCTGACTAACCAGTAGGATTGTTTTGATATAGTGAATCTTGGTTTGAGCTTTATTACACATGCACTTTTTGGTGTGGAATACTTTTACTACAATTACAAAAATGCTTATCTTAAAAAAAAACACAAAGAGAGATATCAAAAACTTTCACTTTTGAATTACCAGGTATGTTGCATTATTAAATTATTATTTTTTTGTTTGTAGGACGGCAGATTAAGTGGAACAACATTCTGTACTAGGATGCTAGGAAGTAGTTACATGTACCCCCACGTGATTCCTGACCCCCATGTGACTAGTGTAAACCTACGAGCAGAAGACCAACTTATCATCATAGCAAACCATGGTCTGTGGAAATACTTGTCCTATCAGGAGGCTGTTAATGAAATAGTAAATATCCCAGATCCTGTGGTAGCTGCAAAACGTTTACAAGACCTTGCTCAAGGGTATGGGTCACAGGAGAGCATTGGTGTTCTTGTTGTGAGACTGTTTCTGTCAGATAATGAGCGAAACCGCATGAAACATATCATCCAGGAGCATTACAAATTTGAGCAGCAATTACTAAGCGAATTAAAACAGCGAGATGCGTCAAGAATCGAAGAACGAAAAAGACGTAAAGCAGAAATAGCTGCACGGGAGGAAGTGGTAAATATGGAAAAACTTAGACTGAAACATCATGAAAAGAAACGGAAGCAAGCTAATGAGGTTTTTTCTGAGGAGGGTGGTGGAGAATATGTGAGTTTAAAGAGTATGAATGAGAAATTATCTGGTAGTGTCGACTCCTCAAACTGGCAAACAATGTTAGAACAGAGACTTCGAGAGGAAGTCAAAGACCGAGAGCTAGAGTGTTTCTTTGGAGCAGATGAAATTGATCTTGATGCGGAATTTGGCCAAGGTTTAGATTCAACAGACAGTAATTGGGCAACAGGGTACAAAAAGAATCAAACAGGGAAATATTTAGGAGATAATCATGATATTCTTGGTAGACATATATTAGATGCCCCTGTTCCTAGTCCATGTGGTGGTACAGACAATTTAAATGGCTTAAAATCCGTGCCTTTAATAGAACCATCACTCTCCATGGAGTCTGTAGAGTTTGTTAAGGAATATAAGATGCCATTTAATATTGACCGGGACGCTGTGTTGTTTCACCAGATGCAGCTGACACGTTCCAAGAGTCACACCGCTAGCTCTGATAGCTTAGACTCTACACAATCTGTACCAGTGAGTGGCTCTATAAGACAAGTTCCCAAGCCAACCAAGATGTCTTCTCACAGCATAGAAGTGTTAATAAACAGAACTGGTTCATTACCAAGAGATGTGCAGTTTGGTGGCTCCCTGCCTGATCCCTTAGAACCAGAGATATATGAAGATCAAACGATTACTATGGAATCTGACGGAAGGTATAGAAGTCATCGTAGATCTAAGCATGGAAGAAAAGAGGATTCTGGGAAAAATACTTCAGACAGAAGTCCAATGATGGACAAAGTTTCTGCATCTGAAGGAAAAATTTCTAAAAAGACCAAACCAACGGTGGCCTTACGAAAATCAAAGGACACTTCTGAAGGACCTCATCAAAAACTCAGATTAACAAAAAGTGATGCAGACAAAGACAATGTTGAACTCGAACTTGTGCCAATTTTAGACAATTTTGATCATGAAATACAAGATATTGATGATGACAGGAAAGAAAGTGATAATGAGGAGGAGGCGCCATTATATGTCAATCATCAAACTGTGGTACCAGAAAGGGAGGCAACTCCCCCAGATCTTAACTATACCGTACAAGATATAGTGGAAATTCTGCAAACAGAGGAACACCCGAAAGACAGTTCAAAAACAGATGAAAAGGTGAATGTGATTAACTTTTCTAATTGGTCAGAAGACAGTTGTGATTCTGATACAGAGGAACAGGAAGAAAGCAAGGACAATTCAGTCGAACCAAAGACAATTAGTGAAGGGGACGCTAGTGGTGTAAATGAATATTGGAATGTGTACACAAACATGCCAAATGTTACTGTTGAAGAACGTGTACATGATGAAAAGGAGGTTGTGATGTCACAGGATAGTGATCCTGCTGTGTATGTGTTCAGTATGTCCCATAAGAACAAGTTGGCCACAGTGCCAGAGGAGGATACATCAGTGGTCAGTGCTTACAAAGACAACAAACATTTGACCACATTAAAAACTAGATCCCCTCCCCTACCTACAAAATCTGTTTCTTCTTCTAAAGAAAATTCAGAGCAGACATCAAAAGTTCGGAAAATGAAGAGAGCACCGAGTCCACCAGACCTTGTGCAAAATCCAGTAAATGGTCAAGGTGTGAAAAATGGGCCGGTCAGTTCAGGCAGGAGTAATGGACATAACATTGACCTGGCAATCGAAGACTTGTTTGCTCAAATTGATAAAAAACGTGGTCAGTCTTCACAAGATCAAGACACTGATGTGAAATCTAATTCTCTTAACAGTCTCAAAGAGGTGTTAGAACTTATAGAACAACAAGGAAAAGAACCCAAGGTTAGGGGTCACAAATCAGACAAACCCCGAACACGGGAAAAAAGACAGGCACCGGATATCATTCCATTTAAACATAAAAGTGTCAAGCAAGTGATTGCCCCATCTCCCAATGAGTCTTTAGACTCTGTTGTTATGAAATCCCTGCCAGAACAAAGCATGATTATAACATATTTATAGCACTTCCTATCTTTTTTACCCAAGCTGTTGACATTTTAATTGTGTTCATTATCAGTTGTTTAAAGTGCAATTTTATCCTTTTATTATTATTCAAAAATACTGTTTGTGATGCTTTTATCCTAATCATTGCAATGAACCTCATGGTAGCAACATTTGGAACATAATCTATATGTATATTACTGAAAGTCTGCAGTGATGGCAAAACAAGCCAACATAATCTTTTCAAATGTTGATGAAAAACTGCAGTGAACTACATAAATAATAGCCAAATGTACCAACATTTTCTGTGTGAATGTTGTCTTCATTACTGCAGAAAACATCATAGTAGCAAAGGGTACCATTGGTACTTACATGTGTATAAACTAAATCACTGCATTAAGATATCTGCTCAGTGTAATGGATGTGACTAAAGCAAAATCAATATCTCAAATTTGAATGACCTTTCTAGCCATTCATTTCAATATTTTGTTCATAAAGTGGGTCATTTTAAGTGGAATCTTGTCAAATAGACATGGTATGAGCTATCCTCATTATTTGTTCATTTTTATATATTTTTATATTTTACACTTGTTTCAGATGTTGTCTGTTTATCAAAATCTTGACTTATTGTTGTCAGAAATTGTTCCTTAAATATGAATCCCAACAACAGTTACTGCATCATTTAACAATATTATTTATCAGCACATGAAATGTCCATTCAGCTCTGTACATTTATATAACTTACTGTTTTATAAAGGGAGATAACTTTTGGAATTACTTCCCTTCTATTGGCTCAGTTACTAGTGAAAATTAACGCAAACTGCATTAATTTCTGACTATTTCTACCTATTTCTACCTGCTTCAGAAATATAACAAAGAATTGTGTAAAGCATGTTAAAATTTGTTATAGAAATAAAATATCCACGATGCTTCAGAAACTATCATTCCCTGTGATCATTTAATCGACTTAGATCTTCTGATTTAAAACGGCTGCATGTGTCCTTGAGCTCATAATACCCAGACTATTATCAGTGTAGCGCCACACTTTGTAAGTGTGCACAAGTCCTGGTTATACAAACTCAGTGACACATACACACCTGTGTTTTAAAACTGGTTGACAGTATCTTTAATAGGCTGCGTTGGGTCAGAGCCTAATAAGCAGATTGAATGATTACAAATTATGATGGATTAGATATATTTAAGATTAATTTACTACATTCTTGTATCATACAAGATCACAAACATATTGCAAATTCATAGTAAATATCAATATGTCTTCCTAAATGGATATTTTGTTCAAATTCAAGTCTTTCAAAAACAAAAACAGCACTTCACATAATATCGACACAGTGTACTTTTATATTTGTGTAATTGTTTGATTTAATGCTTGATTATATGTAAATAAAAAAGCTGATGTATGATAAGTCTTTTAGTTTATCTAGACAACATGTCCAAAGTATTTTTTTTTTATTAATTTGTGCCTTGGGGAGCAAATACTAGACATGCAGTTGGATCTCTTGTCATTTGTGTGTCAACCATCATCGCTTCTAATTAATACAATATCTCCTTCCCAGTTTTGAGCACACTTTAAATGTTTGATTAGCAGTCATGGTGATGAAGAAGTTTGTCAATGAATTTGTCAATTCTTGCAAGGGGGTCTGATATAGGGCCCATGAGGGGAATTATTTTGATATTTTGCAAAATTCTTCATTCAATTTAAATAAATTCACCATGACATTGATATTTCACATGAAATGATATTGTAGTTTGATATTGACCGAAGAGAGTAACTTGACACATGAATAAACTCACTATGGACTAAACCTACTTTGGGGTAGGTCAGCTATTCATTTTGTAGTCAAATAACCTTACTGTGTACCTCTCAATAAAAAGTTTAAATGGACATTTCAAAAGCATTAGGACATATTGACGTCAACACTGGGTCACCAAAGGGTATTTAATTCGATAATATATATTATGTAACTGGTATTAGTTGTTAAACAAACCTACTAATAACAATCTAAAATCACTAATTTGTAGGTAAATCTTGTGATTTTTATTCTTCAGTAAGTCAATTTTAACAACAGTTATTCATAAAAAGTTCAGTGCAAAGAATAGATGCGTAAAATAAAAATAGTTATGAATGTAAATCAATGTGTAGAATATGCCACTACAATATGTTACCTGACTAAGTGTACAGTTATATTATGTATTTGGCATTGCTTTCTACCTGTTTCAGGGTTGGTATAGCCTTAATAACCCCACTAACTCTCTTTGTCAATATCAAACCACAATATATGTGCTATTTTCGAAACTTTTCTTCACATCTTGCTAAATTATGTATCTAGTGCCTTTTTCACATCTTGCTATATTATGTATCTAGTGCTTTTTTCACATCTTACTATATTATGTATCTAGTGTAAGCCACCATGCTCAAAATGAGTTTGTATATTTCATGTATACTTGTCATGTAATAAAAAAAGTTTCAAAATGCCCCCAACCCAACCCAGAATAAACATACCTCAATAGTAATATTGTGGTCGCTTGGATTGTTTATAGGGTCACTACCAGGAGTAACCTTAATAGTTATATTGTGGTCGCTTGGGTTGTTTATAGGGTCACTACCAGGAGTAACCTAAATAGTAATATTGTGGTCGCTTGGGTTGTTTATAGCGTCACTACCAGGAGTAGCCTAAATAGTAATATTGTGGTCGCTTGGATTGTTTATAGGGTCACTACCAGGAGTAAAAGATCAACATGCTATAAAGATACATGAATTCTAACATCTTTTCGTTAATGGATCGTCATTAATAACATTTAATATAAAAACGTGAATTGATGTTCTTACAAAAATGTATCACTTGTTATATTTGGGTGATTGTTTGAGTCCATCTAGGGATCAAAGTTCAATGGAAGTTTCATTAATTTTTACATTGTACAACAATATAGGGCATCACAATGACCTGTTACGCTATGCTTGCAAGAGATTCATGCTTGCTGGTGGAGACAACAAAGTCAGTAGGGTTGAAAAATAGAGGCAAGACATAAACTAGGATCCCTTTATACAGGGAGTTGTCTCCCCTGGCACAATAGTAGTGTAATGGTTTTTTACTTTTATTTCATAATCTGTTCTTTGCGACATCCAATTAGCCAAAAATTGATGACGAATCGTAAACAAAACTTTTTTTTCTTTAAATAATCCATTGATATTTGGGAATATGGGGCCTATTGTTTGTTTGTTAATATCCTTTGTTCTGTTGAGCCTATTTCTCATCATATCTTTATCTTTTGTTTCAAGTGTTTTATGTCCTCTTGTCTGTTAGTTCTTTTCAACTTTTACCCCAAAACCAATGGAAAATTTTATCCAAAATTGTCGGTTAGAATTCGTAGAAAAAGGGAATTCAAATTGTCTTGAAGTGGTCAAATAAAGCCAATGGATTCAAAAGAAAAGGGAAATTTCAAATAATTTCTTATGAACTTAAAGCCTAGAGCTAAGTATAGCTCCATTTGACCTTAAGGATCGCATTCTTTCAAAGCAAGGCCTTGAGGTAGTTGATGCGGGAACCGTAGCTTTTTAGTCCATCTGGACTGAAGGTCCAAAGTGGACTTTTCTCATACAAATCCCGTCCGTCGTCCGTCGTCCGTCCGTCGTAAACTTTTCACATTTTCGACTTCTTCTCCTAAACCACTGGACCAATTTC
>JAUMGZ010206314.1:0-12217 GCA_032359645.1 Pododesmus macrochisma | reverse complement strand
GGTTCATAGTAACTCTAGGGAATGGAGAACCAAGTTTGTTCAAGATGTGACACTCGGGTCAAAATATGTAACACATTTTGAGGTCAAAGTTCAACACTATATATATATATATAGCAAATATGATACTTTTTCACATTTTCAACTTCTTGTCCAACACTACTGCATGGACTAATTTCATCAAAATTTGGTAGATGTAATCCTTAGGGGAAGAAGGGGGTTTTGATTTGTTCAAATAACTGGCATCAGTACCCAGGGAAGGTCACTTTGGGGCCCAAATGGTGAAAATTTGATAAAATAGAAGGCCTAGAATTTTTAAACGCTTTGGTTTGTAGTAACTTTAGGGCAGGTTTAGCAGGAAACGCACCTCTTTCGCCTCTAGATCTAGTACTCGATAGAAGTATGTGATAATTCCTTTTTAAGTTCAATATCTATTTGTTTCAGTTTTCTGTGGACCCGTTTTTATTTGGTTGCCCATGTCAACGGAATTGTGACCTTCGAATACGTCTTGCTTGTTATACATTTATTACTTTATCACAATGTACCCTGACCTGGTTCAACATAAACCGTCAGGTGTAACTGAATATTTCTGAGCAAGCCTAACATTCTTAACCAACACCATTCAAGCATTATTTAATAATTTGCTAGAATCGATTTCTTGGCAAAAAAAATGGAAATGTATGTGATTTTACATGAATAATAAATCTTTTGGGTAATTTTCCTTACAATAATCAATCCTTGTTTTAAAACAGCAATACAAGTCATGAGAAACGATTCCTGTCTATTCTTTTTCACGGACGCTGATGAAAAAGATCCCGAGACATTTCCAATGGTAGAGCAGTTAGCGACAGAAAAAAACATTCACATGATGTTTCTCTTAAGAGGTACTTGTGGTGGGGCATTTGTAACAAACGAAACAGCAGACGAGTTGACTTGCGTCAAAAAGACCGAGAAGCGTATGTATTGATATTGCATTATATGAGGTACTAGTTTAACGGCATGTGCCGATAGGTTCCTTGTGAATTTGTGTAATATTTTAATTCCTTCCCGTTTTAAATTCAAACATCATGAAATTAAAATTGTCAATGACTCCATGTTTGGGACGCTTTGATAAATATACGATCGGGGCAGGCCTATATCATTATGTTCTGAAAATGACTTCTGCAAGTTTTATTCATTGAAATGAGCGAGTTAGTTACCCTTTTCTGTCAATAAAACGTCTGTAGTTATTAAACAGAAGATGGTTATTGATTTAATTAAATGTTGAGTGTAATTACTTAGAATCAATATTTGAATAACTGCATAAATATGAGTTTATTCGTTTTAGCAAACGATACGGGTAAAATTGGAAGGAGAAAGCGAGCCGCCACTAACATATTTCAGTCTCTGGCAGTGTCGACAGGAGGGTCTGCAGTGGCAGTACCGCCAGGCGGCATATCCAAAATCCTCTCTGTTATTGTACGGGTATGTTGCTTCCTATCACTACGTTAACCTATTACCAGTGTTTGATCGTGTGTACAGAGGTATGAATGCTGCATTGGTGTTTTTGCAATCCTTTGTGAAACCGTTCCTTCACTGAGTGTGTTTTAAAGTTGCAAATCCTAAATTTACAATAATTATGTAATCATTCATTTCATTAACGGTTTGAAACGTGTAGTATATCGGAAATGAACCTAGAAAAATATTATCATAATGTTTATATATACATAATGCATAAGTTGCAATCCTTAAAGACAGAATTTTTTACACGATGTGCCAATAAAGGTTTCAGGACAAAATAATAATGCAATCATAACAATTAATAAAGATACAATTAATGCTTCTGACTACATGTTAAACTGAACCTAGCTTATATCCAGCCTGTAATTGAAATGAACTTCACCATGATTTTGTTTGAGTTCCTTACCACACGAATTTCCTCTTACTTGTAAATCAGTCATTGAGTCTGTTTGTCTTTGAAAATATACAATTATTTATTTAGTATTACGTCATTTCAGCTAACGAGGGCTGGATTGTCTGTAACAGCTTCCCAGATGAAGATGTTTACAATTTCTATTTTGACTGCTCATTCACCACAATGCTATTTTTGCCCTTTATAAACGTCGGGAGCCTCATCTCCTCCCTGCTTCCTTGGCTTCCTTGTTTTGTTTAGCTAGGTCTCGTCTATTCTAAATTTATTTCCCGTTGATTACGGTTGATTCTTAATTTGGTTCTGGGTCATAGGCGAGATAGTCTAACTCATTTGATTGGTTTGATATCATTTTTTAAATCTCGTTTTTGTTGGTAAGTTCATTGGTGACTTTTTGATGAGGCTAGTGTTGGTTTTTCAAAAGCCATTTTTCAGTTGTCCCCTTTCTTCTTGTTTTATTATACCAGCGATATGTTCAAATGTTACCTAAAATAAATTCAAATTTAATTCCTTACATTCTAGTGCTTAATTGTTTGACGCAGTTATTGTTTGTATTCCAATGTCTCTCGATCTTTTGATATTATTCACACTGTCTGTTAAAGAATAACATTTATAAGATCGTTTATTTGATAAGGCAAATATTAATCAGAAAAAAAGAATGAACATAAGGAACAAAATTATCATACAAGCACAGCTTTATTTAAGTTGACGACAATATGATAAAGGAACCTTAATCGTAATGACCATTGGACGAAGCAGGTTATGGTGTTAAAGGGAAAACTAAAATATATTCAATCATGATTTCATATAGTAATTAAGAGATTGTTTTTTTAATTTCAGAACAGTATAGGAATATCTACATTAGATGTCACATCCTTTAGTTTGGTTAGCAACACTAATATGACGTTTCCAATTGATAAACATTTGAAAATATTCACTTTGAATATAGAAGGGGAAAACGACAGAAACACAATTTCCTTAACTAATCCAAATGGTATGTATTCATAAAATTGATATATAAATGCTTATCATATTTTTCAATGGTGAGAACACGTGCATACCTTAAATTACAATTATGCAGAGCCTATAAGATATTAATATAAAACTTGAACTTGAGAATACATTTAGACGACAACTATGGGTAAGATGTATGTATATATTCATGCATTTCCTGTCATTTTGAATTTACAGGTACGCAGATATCTGATATTGAAAACAGCACAATTGATAATATTGGACGAGGGAATATCGTTGTAACTATTGTGGTACGTTAATGATTGTGTCCAATTGATATAAATGATTAAATATGAAATCAGGTTGAGCTCTTTTGCATAACGGAAAAAAGTCAAATAACATTTCAAGCAGAGGGAATGTCAAACAGAAGCATTTTACAAAAGTTTTAATATACCATGCTCTCTTTTTCTCTCTCTCTCTCTCTCTCTCTCTCTCTCACACACACACACACACACACACACACACACACACACACACTATTTTTTGAGTCGGCAGTAAAAGATCGGAATGCAATATTATATACCCTTTTATCAGATGGTCATATAGAAAATGTGTTGAAAGAACAGGATATTACAAATATAAGGAAAATATTCACCAGAAAATAATTAAGTCAATATTTTGATAACAATAACTGTATAATTAAATTTTAACAAAATAACATATATTTGTTCAATATATAATGACGAGAATAGTCATTGGAATCATTAGTAAATCTAATACACACACTCAATAATGTGTAAGTAACTATATGTAGCAAAAAGATGTTATCTAAAGGAAGATAGTGATACTTAAAATTATTTTGCTTTGCACTTCGTTTTCAGACACCAACTCCAGGAATATGGAACTTGCGTAACACCGGCTCAAATAATTGGACAGTCGAAATACAGGGCCAAGGACAAATACAATTCACTTTTCAAATATTGGAAAACCGAAACGGAATTTTATATGATATTCTTCCAGATTCGCCCATAGCTGGTAATATTCTACATATCAAAGTAAATCACTTTAGATCAGTACAGTGTCATGTATGTTATTTTGTTTAGTTAAAATACCCAATTTACTATAGAAAAGGTTGCCAAAATGACATGTTAACATCAAAGCTAGTGACACATGTGTAGCAAGTTACTCGATCTGGAGCACTTGGTTTCGCTTTTAGTTTTTAACAGAAGATAGTGTTATTTAATTTTTTTCTTAGTGCTTCCCATGTTTTCCTTTTATTTGCTCATGTGTATGGTCTTAAGGCTTGTTAATATCGTTTTGTTTTAGTTTTTTTTATATAAACTACTTAATGCAATTTACACATTATGAAACTTTTAACTATTAGGAAAGTTGGGATCTCCTAAATCGTTTATCCCCATCCATCTTAAATGAACGTTCTAAGTCGTTCTCCGGTAATAACTGGCATCAAATATGTGTATTCCTATAATTGTATGTGTCTTTATCTTTATGTATCAGTAGTGATGTGAAAATACGAAGAATAATATAACTCTTAAAAGTACTGACAGAGGTATAGCAAAACAAGAGAAAATATGATAAACAGAACAAAGGCTATTGACTAACAACAAAAAGTCACCTTCGGAATGAACGTGCCAACTGCGTTAAAAAATTACATCAAACAAACTAAATGAGTTAAATATATTGTTCATGACCCAAAAGCAAACTATGAATCGAAGGGGAAAATATATTAAGAATATACAAGGCCTTGTTAAAGCAAATCCATGAAGCAAAATAGGGGGAAGGTTTTCGGCATTCTTCAGCAAACCTAGCAAAATACGGAAACACGGTTATTTTCACAATAAAAAGTAAGAATCATTGAATACTTATAATGCCCTGTTGTTCATCATCATTTTAGGGGCCAACATGACTATAGGTGTCATTGTAACTGGTTTACAAGACAATGACACAATAGAAAGTATTTTATTGACGGAACCAACGGGAGTTATTATCGATAGTATTGGAGTGTCAGATTCTTACAATTCAACGACTCGTCTGATCAAAGCTCAGTTTAAGGTACCGACAAACGTGAGTACATTTATCATAAAATCACGTGAAATGGACCTCAATTGCTTAAATGCGTTTTGCACAATGACTTCGGTATGTGTATTCCTTTTACGACGTGTATTTCTTTCTTTTTAGGTGAATATATTTATGTATATATGAAATATATAAGCAAGTGAAAAGTTCTAATCGGCATAATTAGTTCTGGAGTATTTGTGACAGATATGCCGTAATAATACAGGACGTGTCAAATCTACCATCGCCAAACATCGTTGTTTTGACTGAAAATATAAGATATATGCTGATTTTTTAATTTTTAAAACCAGTGTTAGGTTAAATATTTATGACGGGTGCTTGTGAGCCGGACCTAGAATTCGGAACGAGGGTGTCTCGCACAGAGTATTGGCTCTTTCCTCTTATTAATATTATATTTATTGGAGGCATGTTTCAGATTGAATTTTTGTATTCAACCAATTAATTTCAACTAATTGGTCAGTATAAAATTTCCTTTTCCTTTTTGTGGCACCTTTATTGAATATTGAAAGAAAAAAAGCGTGTTTTATTAATTTCTTTAATATATTTCTTCTTTTGAAAAAGGACTTCATTGTTACTGTGTCAGGATCAACTGACAATTCAAAGTTCTTTAGATCCTCTCCTGACAATGTAGTGAAACCATCAACGGTGAAATTGAGAATCTTACCCATCAAAGGTATGCACGTTTAATCACTGATTGAATTTTTACTCAATGGTCTTGTATACGTGATCATGGTCTTTTGTAAGTCATTGTATTATAATTGTTTAGGTCTGACTGTAACTTGTGACTTCCGTTTGTCAGATAATAAACAGAAGTTCTAGAAAACTGCTGTTGTTCAATTTGTCCACTGACTGATCTTTACAATTGGATTGATAGATAATATGACTCTGTTAGTACACAGACATGTTTGCACATGTATGCAAATAAAAGGTTGTTAATTGTAAATACGTGGAACTAAAATAAAAAAACCTTGCCAGTATGATGAATTCGTAATAAAAGTTAAACATATTCTGTAATATGAAGAGTTTTACTAATTAGAGCTTGAACCAAAAACGTCTTACAATAAGCAGCGTATTTTCAGATTTATAATAGAAATCAGCGCAATATTGTGTTGATTTTAATTTTCGATTTGTACGTCTATCTGTTAGATTAAAATTTATTGTTATAATAGATGAATTAGTAAAAGGAGAAGCAAAAGAAATTGAGTTCGAAATCCAAAATTCTGGGAATACAACATATACGTTTACAGTGACAGCTGCGGATACTAAAACGTACCTTCAACCTCCGTTAACACAAGACATCATGGTCGCTGCGTTGTCCAACAACAGGTCTATGTTTACACTGATAGGTGGAGATGAAAACACTGTGACGTAAGTAGTAAAAAAGCACTTTCTTATAAAATTTCGTCCATTAGGGATAAGATTTATTTAAAACAATTTTATTTATATTCATATCAATGAATATTTCCCCATTTCATGCTTTGTGGCCGTCTCAAGTCCAAATGAATACCCAGAGGATTGTTGTGACTTTATTTAAAAAAAACTATTCTGGTGCTAAATTTGTTTGATGCGGCTGCTGTTGGTATTTCAAACTCTTTTAAATTGAATTATCCAATCAACTTGTCCTTTTTTACACTGTATGCTTAACAATCCAATGCTGTATAGCAAATAGTGAACTCAAATGATGATAAAACTACATTCATTCTTAACCATATTAAACTCAATGATTTTAAAAGTGATCTTTGTTTTTCAAAGCAATTCTAAACCTCAGTTGTTGTTGAACTCAGTATTTCCCAGTATGTTACTAGAGGCATTTCACAACCGTCATTTTATGGAGATCTTGTTTACAATTCCTTAAACGTAGCTATGGTCCTCTTATGGTGAGACGCATCACATGGATGGTAGTGACACATGTGTAAAAGTTCGTAATGTTTCCTTTTTAGTTAATAAATGTATATTTGGTTTTCTTTTTTCCGTGTGCGTCCCACGATTTCCTTTTGTTTGCCCATGTCCATAGACTTACGGCTTTAGAATATCGTCTTGGTTTTTCATATTTACTACTAGTACTGGGTCCATTTACCGCCTCTTACTATCATAGAGCCTTCTAACAATACTACTGGGGATCAATGAAGGGATCCAGTTGAAAGCTCAAAACATTGAAAAGGGTCCTGATATCTGTGCGTCTGGTTGTTAGTTAGACTTTGCGTTATTTATTGATTCTGAGCTCACACTGATGCAATAGCTATTACTTTTTCCAACTTTGTTTTTGTTTTTCCCCTTGACACAGTACTCGGAGAATAGTTACTCTGCTACGGTTTCGTTTTTTGATGTATATATATATATATATTTATGTGACTCGCCATAACATTTTTGGCCCAAATGAGGCAATTGTCAAACAATGGAAATGACGTCACAAACAATCAGTCTTTTCTGAGCAATAATAACACGCACCGACAATGTCGAATAATTACATTAATTTGCTTAAAAAGTCACGGAACCGATGTCGAACTATCTTTATTAGGGTTTCGTTGCCGTAGGTCGAATTGTCTGATTTCTTTCATACTTTAGTTAAGCGCGAGTAAAACCGACCACCGTTGTTGACGTAAGCAAATAGTCAAAGGGGTAGACTTGCCAGAGATTTAACAAGATCTAATTCCGTCAATCAAGCTTCGCGTCAAATGTAAGTGCAATACCGCCCGATGTAACAGGTAAACTTTTCAATCAATAACCCTCCCCGACATTGTCCAGGGTCGGCAACATATCCTCAGTAGACTATGGCAAGCCGTTTTGATATAATATACCATTTCTACTTTTTGTTTGCATTTTTTTTGCACTTTAGTGAAATAAACATTTTTTGTACTTAAGTGCAAAAAAATATTTATTTCACTTAAGTGCAAAAAACTTTCAACATAATTTAAATAAAAATGAACTTTTGCACTTAAGTGAAATCATCATTTTTTGTACTTCAGTTCAAAAAATATTATTCACTTTAGTGCAAAAAACATTTAACATAAGTTAAATAACAAATGATTTTTCTTAATCAAATGCTGACTTCCCTCTTGTTCACACATACGGTTTGATCCTCCCTCATATTTATTTTTGCTTGAGGCTAAATTGCTTTTATTTCACTTAAGTGCAAAAAACTTTTTTAACTTCAATTCATTTTTCTCATCTCAATTTAGTGCAAAAAACCTCTATTTCACGTAAATCCATTGATTATTTTACTTTGCAAAAATATTACGTTTCTCTTGGCATAAATTCTTAAATTGCAAACTTATTGATTTAATATCTTAATTTTAAAATTCTTGTTTTTAATTTAATTGCATGTATTTTTCTCGTTATATCAAAATAATCCGGTGTGAAGAAAAGAATTTTTAATTCAAAACATTAATTGTAACTATACTAATAAACAACAGGTTACTCCAGTACAAGCCTAAAAAGTAGATAATATATTGTCTCAACTTTTCATCATGAAGTTCTAAATACAGGAGTGCCAAACACATGCGTGATAATATAACTAATAAGTGAATGATATTCATGGTAAGTAATACTGGATTATTGGTTGGATGAAGTATTCACATACATTCACAATAAAGTACACCATTGCCGAATATTCTAAGTACATGTATAGCAAAACGATATATATATATAGCGTGCATCATTCAGGAAGTAGGCTGAACAAGATGTAAACTGGAGTTAAATATAACAAAGATGCAAATATGAAGAAAAATAAACAATAAGAAATAAGAACACAGGGATCTAACTTCCACTGAAAAAATTACCCATCGCCATTAGTGCACACTATAACAAGCAGACAGTCTCGATATGTACAAACTGTATGTTAAAATACCTGGGTTGTTTTGTATATGCAATATAAAATCACGCTTAATAGACATATTGAAGCGTAACGGGCTCCTTTTTCAGTGTTACCAGCATAACGATTTTTTTTAAAGAAATCTTTTTGAGACATTTCTAGTCCTTATGCATGCGAGTCAAATACAGAATTATGTAATAATGTATTCTGTTAACAATGGTTGAATAGTTTAAAGGCACTGCTTGGATAGCACTACAAAATGTATTCCTGTTTACTGATTCGCATGACCCCACTTTCAATATGATTTATAATCTTTCCCATGAACGGGTGTCTGTGCTATTCTACGGCGGCGTATTAGGGCCACTATACAAATAAATTTACCGTGTACGTACAAAGTATACTTTTTAGTTTGTACGTACAACTTACTGTCATGTTTGCTTATTATCCGAAACGTTAAGTTTTCTTTTTTAATGTTCTATATTTTTTTGTTTGTTTTGTTTGTTTGTTTGTTTGTTTGTTTGTTTGTTTGTTTTAGTGGGGTTTAACGCCCCCTTAACTCGTGTCTAGGTCATATCGAGACTGTGTCTGTTTGTGACAGTGCGCACTTATGGCGACTTAATAGTGGTGTCTCACTGAAATATCACGCCGCAGACACATTTACATGATAATTTACTTGGTCACATTATCATGAAATCGAGCTTACCAGTCCACCTCCTACCCAGGTATGCTGGGCGCTTAGCAGGGAGCGAGAAGATTGCCTAATTTAAAAGTCTTTGGTTTTGCCCCGGTCGGGATTCGATCTCACGAAAGTGGATTCTAGCACTAGTGTACCAGCACGAAGCGAGCGCCACCGCGCTGGTGTATAGCGGCAACATCAACCAGTGACGTACCGTCCTCACTCGTCGCAACTTCGGCCGTTTCCGTGAACTTCGTGTACTCAATTAACCTCGTTCGTATAACAGAAGCGGCCATTGGAACTACTTTAAGAAACTTCAAATAAATAATTCAAAAATCTCCTTGAAAACGTTCAAAGGAGATGCGATATATGAACAATTTTCTTAAAAGCTTAAATATGTTATCTGCATTCTTGAAAGGTCGCTATTTCTATAAAATAGCACTTTTGGGTACACCACACTGAGTGAAATGTCTCCTTCCGGCGAAGAAATGTGCAGCGTAGACACAAATCACCGACTGTAGTACAGCCGAGGTTTGAATGAGAGTAGCGGATTCACCCGAGGTTTGCCGATTGGTACCGTCCTCTACGTAAAAACACAGCTACGTACGCATGATTGAAAGAAAGGTGTGGGGGCGTGCAGTCAAAAGAGCAGAAAAACGTTACTAAGTTAAAAATTAATAATCTTTCAGATTTATGTTTCAATCGGCTAACAGATTACACTGATATAAATGGTTATGTTGGGACAAAAGTTGATGAACTGAAGTCAAGTTCTGTTATTTTACTCTTTATTTGTCTCAGTTTGAACTGAAGATAGAACAGTTTATAATATGGCAATGACGTTTGTTGTAAATGTTATGAAATAAGAATATTTTAATGTTCATTATTTCTTTTATAAGTTTTACAAGGCCCGACACGGCAACAAGCAACCCGAAGAAGTAAAATATTACTTGCTGAAATTCGTTTGTTGACCCCAACCCCTGGTTCCCTGACTTGGCTCTCCCTGGACCCTTCTTGTTTAATGTGCGTCCACATTTTAAAATTCACGCTTTGATACTTTTGTGTTTACTTTGTATAACCTTTATTGGTCTTATATTCAGTATCATTCTACATTGCATGCAACTTTCAAAAAAAAAAAAAAATGTTCCATTCTGAAAGTATCATTATTATTTTTTCTGAAAAAATTATAAGAACATACATGTACTTATAAATGTCATTGAAATAATTTTAAAAGATAAAAGTCATATAACTTATGAATACATTTGAAAGATTTTTTGAATAACCATTTCTTATGTTCTACTTGTTATAATAAATTTTAAAAATGAGTAACTTCAATTTTTGTTTATTTTCGTAAACCTATGGTTACTTTGAAACGGTTGAACTAAATATAAATAAAATCTAAGAAAACCAATTTTAGTGAGTTTATAATTTTCATCAAATATTATAAAATTGGTTAAATAAACGCTTAACAATAATTGTTTTAATATTTTGTAAATAACAAGTTTATAAAGCGAAATAATGTCGTATTACATCAATGTCGATCGGCACGTCATTGTACATGATGTTACTGTACGGACGTTTTTAAAACGGCTGTATCTCAAAAACTACGTAAGATATCTACTCCAAATTTTTTTATTTACACTTGTTAGAGGTTCCTTGTTAATATCAAGAAAAATCTAATTTTTGTGAATAACCTCATTTGGGTCCAAATTATCATGGCCAGTCATATATATATATATATATTCCTGACAGTTTAAATTGGCTTATTTGTTGCTGTTGTATATCTGCGAGCGCACTTAATGTCACTGATTATACACTAAACTAAGTGTGGAATCTACGAATCTACCATTATTAAGCCACTATGTTGCTAGGCTACGTCCAATCGTCGTGTTTCTAATTGCCTTTAGTAAATATGTTAATATGTTTTATAATTACTCGTTTAGACTAAGTGTGGACAATTGATTTAGGCGGTCAGTTGTTAAGATTTTTGCAAGTGTTATGAAGTGTTTGTATTAAATTTTAAATTGTATGTCTATACCTAAGACGTATTGTCTCATGCAGGAAATTGGGAGGTTGCGACCTCATTAACTGGTTTAACCACATTGCTGGTTTACCGTCCTAGTCGGCCCGCGTGGATATTGTCGTGAAGTCAATGTCTTTCCATGTATTATTGTGCTGAATTGTTTGACACAACATTTGCTTAAGTCAGATAATCTGCAACAACTAGCACGTCCACAGACGGACCGACAACAGACAGCGACAATACTTTATTGCAAGTTCAATCTTTCATGGTTCATAGCATATGTTAAATATTAATGATTGTGAATTCTTATTTTTTTGCCCTGTTATATATATCATGAGTTGCAATGTTCGATTTTAAATGTAAGTCTGATGTCGTTTTTTTTTACAGAAAATTAACTCTTTCTTTAATGAGCAATGGACAAGAGCAACAGTTTTCGAGTATATTTCTTAAGGTAAAACAATAGAATCAGTACTTAAGCATGTTTGCAGAAGAATTCAAAACATGAAGAAATATGATCAGCAGAGAAAATGATATTGACAAACAAACCATAGCCACATTGAAAAGTCACCACAATAATAAATCTGCAAAACTAAGACGGTCATTGAAAAATTACTTTCAACCAGCGACGGAAATTGGATTGTTATGGACGGAAACTTACAAAGACACTTTGTTTGTTTGATTGTTTAATTAGGGCTTAACGTCACGTCCAGAATCTTTCACCGATATTGTGACAAAAAACCAAAAGAGAAAAACCAA
>JAUMGZ010206281.1:0-12219 GCA_032359645.1 Pododesmus macrochisma | reverse complement strand
GTGTGTGTGTGTGTGTGTGTGTGTGTGTGTGTGTGTGTGTGTGTGTGTGTGTGTGTGTGTGTGTGTGTGTGTGCCTGTGTGATATTATGTACTTACGTTGAGAAGCATCTGTATTGTCCTTTAGAAGCGTCCTCACAGGTACATACGTACTGACATCCATCATTCCACGATAACCCTTGTGTGTAGATCTTGTTCTTGTATATACACACATCTGTTGACAAACACTCAAATGTTAGTAACTATCTTCTAAGATTTCTACTAGATTAGGACACTCAGTGATCATATCTTCAATTCTTGAATCATAGTTCTACTTATTTGATAAAAGTCATCATACTGTGGATATCAAATTCTAAAAACAGCTTTTAATTATTTAATTTTTTAAACATTACTTTTCCAGCAGCAGAATTTCTTACTCTGCATATGCATTTGATTTTCTTATTAGCTTTTCTCAGCATTTCAATACTAAACTCTTTTACATTTAATATCTTTTTTTAAATGTTAAGTTTTGCAAAACTCAACAATAGTACTGATATGTTCATCAACTCTGGGTAGATTCAAGTATAGATCAGTACATACATGTATGTCATAGGGGCAACAACTTTGGCAAATTTCAGGAGCAAACTCAAACTCAAATTCTAACTTGGCCTGAGGGTTATAGCGCTAGCTATCCGACCAAGATGGATTATAAATTATAAAAATAATAAATGCTGTGTAATTCGGTATTCATTTTGTGAAAGATTTGTTATTGTATGTTGTAGAGTCACTAATTGAGGAAAAATTACAAAAACTGCAAAATGAAAACTTATGTCTGTCAAAGGAAACTTGAAAATTGTGCAATAATAAATCAATGCACAGATGGAGAGACAAATGTCAATAAAATGTTAAAAAGCTGCGGGGACTGTTTTAATAATGATGACATCATCTCAATAGTAAACATCATTCTTGCTAAGGGCATTGACAATATTGTTTCTCAAAATGGCCAAAATAGTTGGCATGATATCAAAATAAAAATTTAAAACAAACTTCTCTGTCCAGAAACTTGATGAGTGCCTGATCCTTGTCCCCAGCTTGATCCGGTAATCTCTGAATGAGTTCCAACTGGTACAACGTTGAGTTGGTTAGGTGGTGGGGTAGCAGTACCATTGATATAAGATACAGGATTAAAGGCTCCACAAGACAAGACTTCACAGCACTTATCCTTAGAATCAGGAACCAAGTTACACATGGATGGCACGCTACTAAAAACTGGGCATCTGCAGATAAAAATATTCTTCTGTTAATCAATTCTTTTCAAAAGAAATAAAAACTTGACGACCAAATCAGTTATTAAAATAATAATGAAAATTATAAATGGTTAAGTTTTGAAATGAAGATTATGAATTCTTTTATTTCCAAAGCATATTACACTGAAAAATTTCTTTTTTTTTCATTTGTACTTTTTGTTTATAACTTTCCTTCTTAATATTTGCATGAAAAAAAAGTTCAGACTTTTGCAAATAAACTATTTGAGCAAAGAAGCAATAGATAATGGCAAGTCTATTAATAGCTTATTGATCATGTCAAATAAATTACATTGCACATGATTGTGTATTAAGTTTAAAGATCTAATATTAAAGATACAAAGTTGTAAAGTGGGATGCATTACAAATAAATTTATAGAAAACTCATTTGCGTGGAGAGAAGCATGTCAGAGATTCCAGGACTAGCTCCAAGATAACCCATGAGAGAGAGAGAGAGAGAGAGAGAGATTTAGAGAGAGAGAGAGAGAGAGAGAGAGAGAGAGAGAGAGAGAGAGAGAAAGAAAGAGAGAGAGAGAGAATAATGATAAGGAAAGTTTTACCTTGCTGTACAGTTGTATGAGTTTTGTGAGGGGTCATTACATACACAGTTGTAGTCACACCCATCTGTCCAGGTCTGTCCCTTGCTGTATGTATTGTTGTCCTTATACAGACATACATCTAGTGAACAACATTCAACACTAGTTAATAACACAATCAACAGCACACACAATAGCATTTAACATACACTTTATACTGAGATCCTAATGATAAGCAAATTAAAATGGTCAAAATTAATAATAATAAACTAATAATTAAAAAGAAAAATTTAATTGTTACAATTTAATATGATTATAAAGATAAACAGGTAATTTTGATTTTAAATGAGAAATAATTAATAATAATATTGTAATAAGTATAGTCTACACAAAGTTATACAGAATTACAACTTAAATGGTTTTAAGATTAATCAGAAGTAAATCAAATCATAATCAAATGATCAACAAGCAATAATATCTTTCTTAAGTAGATACTCTTCAATTCTCTTTAATTAAGACATAAACTTTAAATGTTGCTAAATGTTTACCCAGTGGTTTAGATGTTGGTCCTGTATATGGAGGTGTCAGTGTGGGGAATGGTCCAGTGACGGGCTCAAAGCTGAATGGATTAGGTGTAGTTTGACCTGGAGCTGGCGTTAAGTTCATGTCACACTTGGCAGTATTACAGCACCTATCGTTGGGATCAGCTTCATAATGACACTGAGGTGGCAAGTAATAATAGTGTGGACATCTGTAAAATTAAACAATATTCTGAATACAACTGATGCTTTACGTTTTCTATCCATATTTTACAGAGAGAAGTTAGCGCTAAAGTTTCAATTCCTTGTATAAAATTAAATTTAAGCAAATCACTGTTTATTATTACATAACATTATACACACCAAACAGTACATAATATGCCCATAAATAATTAAGCGAGATATTGAAAGGAAACTATGTTTTACCAAAACTTAGAAGCAATAACTCCATTAGTTATAGTCGAATAACAGTTGATATCGAACTTGTTCGTGCTTTCATGATAATCAACCTTGTCTTGAAGTTTAAAATTAATCGGTAAATAACTACTTAAGATATTGAGTGGAAACTGCAGGACGAACCACCCGGCAACGTGATAGCAAAAGTCATGTCTTTTGAGGGGTACATAAACTTCCATGGTAATTAATCTTGTTTTGAAGTTTAAAATTAATCGGTTAATAACTACTTAAGATATTGAGTGGACACTGCGGGATCACCTGCCAACGTGATAATATAAAAAGTCCTGTCTTTCCAGGGGTACATAAAATTATATCACTTAACCTTAAATAACTTTTTTTCGTAATCCATTCTTTTCTTGATGTTATTGTCTGTACATTGTTGCCACACACAATTTTCATTTTTGACATCAGTATAATTCTAAACCTTGCTTTTCAACTTGCTTCAACTTACGGTAGTGTATTGCACAGAACTGCTTAAATGTGGCAGTTTACACTACTATTTTTTCATATAGGGCATTTTATATTAAAATTTTGCTATGTATTTTTTCCTCATGAAAATTTCAAAAAGTTGGCAGGTATATATATATGCTTATAGTATTTTACAAGTGACAGTCCTTTTACTGAGGAGCAGTACTTACCTATCTGTACACTTGAATTTACCCTTGCTGGCATCTTGACATTCACACTGGAAGTTACAGCCATCACTCCATATCATACCCTGACTGTACACTTTACCCTTGTACACACAGTAATCTGAAATTAACACACAAGTTTAAACTAATCAGGCTTACCCGTTACTTCTTTAAAAAAAAAAAACAGTATTTAAATTACGAAAACTAAAACTTCAACGCAATAAAAACTTACCTTTAACTTAAGATTTAATTTTACATTCAAATTATATAAAAGAATCGACAGTAGAAGGAATGCACATTGTCGCAGTATCTAATGTAGTGTAGATACTAGAGAGAGTTTTATAATATTTAAGTACCTATTAAGTGTACAATGTAAATGTGATTTTTGGGTGATCTGACACGAGAACTTAGTGTATACTATATTTTTTAGATCTAGTACAAGAAATGACAATAAATATATTTATAAAAGCATGTCCTATCAAAACTGAATAGAATTTTGTTTTGGGTTCAGCATTGAAATAAATTTTTCTTTTATAATTTAACTTTTTTTCTGTATGAAAGGCATACATATGTAAACACATATTTATTAGCTTGGACATTTAAGGCAAATACCCTTTTTGGAACTTCATGCTGACTTAATTTAGCACATATGCAAATAGCTAAGTACGCCTTCAAAATTGAAGCTAATTTAGCAATGTATTTAGTTTAGCAGACTTTACAATAGCATGGAAATAGCTAGATTTAATCCACAGCTAAAGTTTCTACGTTTACAGTAGCTGGCAATTAACTGATGACCGAATTCACTAGTTCTAACTCCAGTGCTTTATAACTGATCATAAACTTACTAAATCTAACTTTCAGTGACTAATTGATGTCAAAAACTTACTAATTGAGCCTCCAGTGAAGCCTGGAGGTTTACCTCCTGTTCCTATATAGCTGCCGGTGATAGCTGTTGGCTGAATTATGGGTAGAGTGTAGTTTGGACCTCCAGGACCAGGTTGAGGAGTTGGATACGAGTTACAATCTGGGGCCAAACAACAAGCATCATTAGGATCTGACTTCAGTGTACAGGAGCTTGTTAGATTGGTGTAACTCTTACATCTGTAACAAACAATACACTATGTTTTTAATCATGTATTTTTAGATTGTGTACTAAGGAAATTCAACTGATTCCGTTCCAGTGAAAATATCAAAGAAATAATCAAATAAATAGAACTGAAAATTATTAATGAAAAGTTATTTGTTGACTAAATGTTTATTTTCTCCCAGAAGTCTGATTTTGAGTCACACTGATTTCTAAACAGCTACAGTGTTCAGAGACATTTAAAGTTCCTTCTGAAAATATAGCAAACTATCAAACTTAATTTAAAATAATTTGAATGTGCATAATGATAAAGTCCTAATGCTGACAGGTAAACAAAGTATGAGTGATATTAAGGCAACTTTGCCTCTGTGTATGGATACATCAAGTAAAAGTAAGTGATATTATGATGGAAGTCTATGCTACCTCTGTGTACATTGGTAGAAGCCCTTGGCTGGTTCTTCACAGCGACACTGCAGACTACATCCATCATTCCATGTCTGTCCTTGTGAGTAGTAGACACCCTTATACACACAGTATCCTGTTCATACAAACATTATCAAAGTTAAACAACACATTTTCTTATCTTTCATATATCTCTATAAATTTTTTTTATTGAAATCCCCCTCCTCCTCCTTCTCCTCCTTTTCTGAGTTATTTTAACTAGACTAATTTTGCCAAAATATCTGTTTATTTCTGAGCCACAATAAGTGGGACATGCTTTGGAAGTAGACCGGAACCTTCTAGCAGGTCTCACTTTCATAATGCATTTCATTTATATTTTTCCATTTCAGTTCATGGTGACATTTTGCAGAAATTTTTATACAGAAACTTATTGTTAAGCATTGTATTGTATTTTCAAGTCAAAATTACACTTTCAATTCTCTCAAGGGTTTTGCTTTTCGTCAGTGCTGTCCAATATTTTTAAACCTCATAGATATGACAGTGTTGCTGGCTGGTTGAAAAAGGTCACATGACAAGACAACAAAATATCAAGTTTCCCTGTCATGTTTAACTTATCAAGAATCCCTTGTTTATCAGAGAGAACTGAATGTTCTGATTGTGTTATAATGTAAACCTTTGTTACACAAAAGTTGACAGTTGTCATGTATGAGAATGACTTTACTTGATTGCCTGTTAACTGTTCCAGTATTGTTAAGAAATATTTGTCAACACCTGGAAGTCATGCTGAAACAGTCATTGGCTTCAAGCTGATGTACATGTTATTGGTTCTGTTTGTATACACATGGAAACAATGGTTAGAATTAATCCTTATCTTTCTGTTGTGGCACAAGCTGATGTACATGTTATTGACTCTGTCTGTAAACACATGGAAACCATGCTTAGAATTAACCCTTATCTTTCAGGTTTGACATTAGCTCTCATCGTGCAAAATAAGTCATACCTTTCTGTTGTGGCACAAGTCCTGGAGTCTTGCCATCTGGAGACGGTGTGCTGGGAGCACCGGTGGGGTAAGTCGGCGGCGTATTGTAGGAATCTGTAGGGTTCACGTTGGGACCACCAGGAGATGGTGGGGCATTAGTAGGGATCTGCCCTGGTTTAGGTGTGGGGATAGCAGTAGATGTAGTTGGTGGTACGGGTGTAGGTATACCACTTGGGAATGGTACTGGATTAAGGAAGTCACAGTAAGGTACTTGACAACAAGCATCAGTTGAACTCTGGATCATGACACACCTATCCTGGGGTATGTTGGTGAACTGTTGACATCTGTAATTTAATTTTATATATCATATAAATTGAATTACAACTGCTTTCTAGTTTATTAGAAGATTATTTTTAATTTTGAAACATTGCTCTCTTTTTTCAACCCTTAGTGTCACCCTAAGCAGCAGAGCCCAATCATATGAACAAATCCATGTCTACTTTCCCCAAGGATGCCTCCTACCAAGTTTTTCTGAAATAAGTCAAGCGGTTTTTGAGAAAAATCAAAAATGTTTCAAGTTAATATGTTTGCTATAGTGTTGAAGTTTGAAAATATATAGCTTATTTTTGACCCCAGGGTTATCCAATGAATATACATTCACCCCAAAGTTACTTTGTTTGAATGCATTAAACTCAAGGTCCTCTAATTTATGAAAACTTGGTTTTAAAATTTGTAACCCTTTTTGGTTCCTTTAGTGGTGCCTCTTTGGGGACCACGATCTATCATTTGAACAAATCAAATCTCTTCCAATAGGAATAATTCCTGCCAAGTTTGGTTAAAATTGATCTTGTGGTTTTAGATGAGCAATCAACTTTAATACAATAACATGTAACCTAATCTTTTATCTTAAGTTTGTGCCTTGAACAACTTTGTTCTCCATGCCCTCAGGTTACTATTTAGTTTATAAGCAATGCAACAGAATTGTTCCCAATATTCAAGTTAACTTAAATGAGATTATTTGTTTATTAAAAATGAAAGCATCAATAGCTGCTACTGATGACACAGTAATGTCAGTGGATCATCCAAAGATTAATTAAAATAATATCTGTGATCTTTATCTTCAAAAATTTAAGTTGTGACCTCACCTTTCTTTACACTGGTATTTTCCTGTCATGTCATCAAGACAAGTACACCTGTACCTACAGCCATCACTCCATACTACACCTTTAGCATACAACTGGTTATTGTACAGGCAGCCTGCAACATAAAGCACAGGTGTAAAGATTCACCTGAATGATGTGTGAGCGTTTTATTTGCTTATTTTCTAGGTGAACTACCTAGCAGTGATGAGCTATTTATCTGGTTGAAGTGCAAATAATTTATTTTTTCCCAGTAGTGGTATACTATATACCTGGTTGACATGTGTTATTTACCTTGTCAAAGTGTGTTACGTACCTACAGGTAGTTAAAGTTGTTATTTACCTGGTTAAGATGTGTTATCTACCCAGTTGATTATATGTTGTTTACCTGGCTGAGGTGTGTTATGTACCTACAAGTAGTTAAGGTATGTTATCTACCTACATATAGATAAGGTGTGTTATTTACCTGGTTGAGGTGTTGGTGTGACATAAGGTTGTGGGATTTGTCCTGGCTGAGGTGACGGTGTGGGTTTAAGTCCAGGTGTAGGGGCTTGTCCATATCCTGTAACTTGTCCTGGTTGTGTAGGATTAAGTGTGTATATTCCAGGAGATGGAGGGACACTTGGAGTGACCATTGGACAGCTTGGAATCCTGCAACATGAAGCATCTCGAGGATCGGGGACCATGGTACAACCAGGTAGAAGATTTTCATACTTAGCACACCTGAAATATAAAGGCAATACATGAAAACACAAGGAATTAACAGTCCAAATCCATGTCTTTGAATAAACAAAGAAAAGCAAATTTGTCAAAAGGCGGTCTTAATTTAAAGCAAACCAATTGTAAAATAGGACCTGGTATTTCATATAAGAACGTTCCTAACAATTGAAGGATGTCCATTTTAATGACTTGTCAATTTAAGTATTTCTGTTTATGTCATTCCATAGAGCAACACGATTTGCAGTCTTCTTCTTCCCAAAGAAGATTCTTCAAAGAACACGATTTGGAGCTCTTCAACTTTCAGAAGACTTCAGAAGATCTTTGAAATTTTCTAAAATTGTTTCATTCTCTGGCTTAAATTTAAATTGTTTGTCCACTGTTGTTGTTGTTAGTTCTGTTTATACCCTTACCTTTCTTGACATCTGTAGAACCCTGTGGCCGAGTTTTCACAGTGACATACAGATTTACAATCATCATACCACTGTTGTCCTTGCTGGTAGTTCTGCCCCTTGTATGTACACACATCTAATAGCACAAAGAAGACGAATTTATTAATAATATGTTATCAACACCTTAAGAATTAATCTCAATATCTAATGTCCTGTGACTCCATACTTGCCAACTTTTAAAAATATTTATGAGGGAGAAAGCGTGTGAACAAATCTTAAAATGCCTTTAACACCTATATACAAGCCTTATTGGACAAAATAGTAGTGTAAACTGCCTAATTTAAGCAGTTCTATGCACTACACTAGATTAATTCTAAATCTGAAACAAGGTTAAGGAATTACACTGATGTCAAAGGTGAAATTTGGTGTGAAAAATAGGGAGACTCCCTCCAAAATAGGGAGACTTGGCAAGTATGTAACTCTAAGAACAATTTTTAACTATATACATTCAACAATAGTGTAAAGTTTCAAAAAATATCAATTGAAAATTGCTGGATAGGTGTTCTTGACTACACCAAATCTGTACCCTCACTGTTAATAGACACAGAGACTTCAAAGCTACACCATACTATGTGTGGTCTAAAACAGGTATATAAAAACCCAAAATGGTTTATTTTGTTTTTATGTTTTCATCCACAGAAAATTACCATGAAATCAGTTTACAAAATTATTTAAGAACATGAGATAACTAAAGAAACTTCTATATTTTTGATTTGGTGGCCAGAACCTGAATCAATGACAGCACATTCTTGTACTCATATGGTAGAATTTTAAAATTCAATATTTCATTATTTTCGTGAAAAAACACATATTACACAATCACATAAAAAAGTACAATTGTACAGGTAACCAGCTCATTCACACCTGGATTTTGTCAGTAGAGGTTCAATTTATCGTTTTGGAAGAGTCCAAATGTGACCTTCGGGTTCAATGGGTTAAGATAATTATATACTTACTGTTCAATGGTGGGGTCGGTAAAGGTGATTGTGTAGGACCCTGAGGAGTTGGTCCTGTATTAGGGGATGGATTTGGCTTGGCGATAGGTGTGCAGTATGGTTTCTGACAACAAGGCTTGGCTGGATCTTGTATCATAGTGCAGGTAGACGGCAGCTGAGCATAACGAGGACACCTATAAAACAAGCAAGTTTGTTAAATTTTTATTTCCTGCTAGGTGGACATTTTGGAAACATAAATTGCATTGGCTATCAAACTTTGACTTATGGTTGTTAGATAACCATAGGAAAAGAGACTTGATGAGGTTTCATGTATGTTCTTGTATTTAGTTTTATGCTTGATTGGTTGGGGTCTGTCTGTTGGATCAACTATATAAAGTTTATTTTTTTTCTACTTAATAACATGTATAACTAAAATGTGCAATGTTATATTTTTGTCTAATTAGTTTATAGCATTTCAATATATACAATTTTAAAGGTCATTTGTAATTCATTTGATAAGTAATAACAATTCAGTATTATTGGTTTCTGAAGTATAAAGTATGTTTAAATCTAGTTTATTGATAACAACCTCTTGAAACTTATGTATATTGTTGCAGCTACATTTACTACTTTTGATACTAAGTTGTCTCTTTTTTTGTTATTTGTAATTGTCATTTGTTCTGTTTTGTAATTGTATCTGTCATCATTTTGTATATGAAAAATCAATAAAATATTTAATAATAAAAAAAGAGTCTTGTCACTACGTATAATATTATTGCAATCAGATATTTTTCTTACCTCATTAATTTTGTGAAATATTGGCTACCAAACTTAGCCTGAATCTTGTCATAATGTTTATCCACACAACGATTTAAAAAAATTGGATCATTTTTCAAGGCAGTTAGAGCACAAAAACCAATTAATCATCATTCAAATGCAAAACTAAGTAGAACGAACAACATATCCATTCTTGCTTACTTTTCAGTGCATGTGTAACGTCCAGTTGTACCATCAGAGCAGACACAGCTGTACGTACATCCATCATCCCAGTTCTGTCCTTGTGAGTAGTATTTACCCTTGTACACACATCCCGCTGAAATTAAAAAAAAAAAATACAAAATATATCCAAATAAACCAATTATCTACCAAGTAAGAAGTGTTAAGAATGTGAACACTTGAACATTTAGGTTAATGATCTGGGTAGTAGTGGATTTGTTAAAGCCATTGATAAAGGGTTTAAAGGCATGGAGAACTACTATGAGTCAGTTAATAACTCACTGTTATACTCTTTGAATGTGTTTTTTTTATTGTTTATTGGGGTTAAGCGTCCCTTTAACTCATGTATAGGTCATATTGAGATGGTATCTGCTCGAGACATTGCACACTTATGGCGACTTTATAGTGCTGTCCCACTGAAATATCACGCAGCAGACATATTGACATAATACTTCACTCGGTCACATTATCCTGACACCGAGCCAACCAATCTTCCTCCTACCAAGTAATGCTGAGCGCTTAGCAGATAGTGAGAGGATTGCCTATTTATAACGTCTTAGGTTTTGGATTCTAGAACCAGTCTACTAGCACGAAGTGAACGCCCTAACCACTGGGCAACCATGCTGGTCTTTGAATGTGTTGAAATGTTAACATAATAACTTAAAACCAAATACTGGCATCAGTTCTCATGAATATGAAGTGCAATCATGAATATGCAAGTACAATCATGAATATGCAAGTACAATCATGAATATGCAAGTACAATCATGAATATGCAAGTACAATCATGAGTATGCAAGTACAATCATGAGTATGCAAGTATATTCGTGAATATGCAAGAACAATCATGAATGTGCAATTACATGCATCAATAAGCAAGTACAATTATGAATATGCAATTACAATTATGTTATGAATATTCACACAAAAAAGTCATGAATATGCAAGTACAATCATGAGTATGCAAGTACAATCATGAATAGAGAAATTAATACATAAACAACTTGGACTGAGGTGTTTATGATGGATATAAACCCAGGAAAATAATGATGTGTGAACTTTAATATAGACACATATAACTTTACAGCAGCCTATGTTTAAATAATAAACCACATAAATCACACAAAGTTTAACTTACTCCTTGTACCAGTGTAAGGATTGTTTGGCGATGGATTTCTTCCACCGTTTGTAATGGTTCCTGGGATTCCTATGATCACCTGGTTGGGATTTGTGGTGTTGGGGTTGACACAATCAGGTACCTTACAGCAAGGGTCCTTGGGGTCTGTCGTCATGGTACAGCCATCACGAAGGGCAGGGAAAGATGGACATCTGAAATCAAATATTATTAAGTCCTTATCCATAATATATGATGCTTCATCATGCTCATTGCTAAATATATTTGTATGATCTCATCTTATTATTACAAAATTTAAGAGGAAAATATGCTTAGGGGTTTCGGTTTTCAGTAATGTCAAATTAAGTAAATCAGTTGGTTCTCAATAACATTTAATATGAAAATTAACTACCGGTACTTACACATTTTTATTGACAATTTTTTTTAACTAAGGGTAAACATTAAACTTACGGTCTTTCATTTCACCTTAATCTCTTTTATAACGCTGAGTTCTTGAAAGAAATTGTTTCAGAGTCGCATGGAATCTAGTTCTTCTTGTTTGATATTTAAATCATCACATGATCTTAATGACCCATCCTACAACTCACCTGTCGTCACAGTTGATCACACCTGTTTTAGCATCGTCACATCTACATCTCTTATCACAGCCGTCATCCCAGGTCTGGCCTTGTTTGAATGGTACTCCGTTGTACACACAGAAATCTGCCATAAAACACACTTGCTGTAAAATCTGTTCATTTTATTGTCTCAAAATAAAATTAACATGTTTTGAAAGGGAAGTCAAACCCCAATAAAACAAAAAATCCATTATTTTTGCTGATATTTTTTGTGGTTTTGAACTTAAAAACAAATAATTCGTACAATCTGACTAAAACCAGATCTGCCTATTGCTCCTGGGATGTCGCTAGGAAGATCTGAGGAACGCCAATTGTTTAGG
>JAUMGZ010206270.1:0-12222 GCA_032359645.1 Pododesmus macrochisma | reverse complement strand
TCATGGTTTTTCGTATTTATTACTTTGTTATCTTTAATTTTTAATTAATACTTTTCAGAAGTTGAAATTATGATACCTTTTGGCGTGGAAAACTCAAAAACAAAATAAACTATAACATTCGTGTAAACTGAAATTAGCGGGAAAATGACTCTTGTCTGATTATTAACATATTTTATTGCAGATGACTATGTATATACAAATACAACTGGACATCAAGATAAAGAGGAGCTTTCCCGTCATTGTCACAACTATTATCAAGATAACAATGGAGAGATTGCAAGAATGGCACAATTGAAAATTTGCGAACGACCTCACGTGAAAATGGTACCCAAAGAGTTGTGTATTGACAGCACTGGCGACGTTAATATAACTATACGTACTCAGTCATCAGGGATAAGCTCAATTGGATCATGTAGTGGACTGTCAACATTGGAGCTTAGATACCATGGATCAATGCATACACACTCGTCTGGAATAGGCTCAATTGAATCAAATGAAAGAGGCTCACTAGGATCAACTGGAAACCCGCACCCTTATTGCGACTCAACTGGGGAAGATCTTTCATTTAAGATCGAAACTAGGAAATCTTTACGTCGTCCGTCGCTAGGAGATTACTGTTATACAGATGGTCAGGGTGTAGTTATTCGACCAGCAATTAAAACAGGTGACAAACCAACCAGTTTATCAAAAGAAGAGCTCAACAATCGAGGTTTAATGGTATCCCATAGGCGCAATGATCGAAAATTACCAACGGCATCCAATTGCAGTTCAAAACGACCAGTGTCTCACTTTTCAGAAGAGGATCTCGTGAAAAGACGCATACATGACAACAAAATTACCAGTAAACACCCATCGTTATTCGCTTACAATTTTGACGGTGTGACAGAAGAGAAAACGCAATCAGAAGTCGTCAATAATCAAGAAATGAATCCAACAAAGACAACCAGTAATTTAAACAGAGCACGTGAACAGGCAAATACCCTTGAATATATCGGCCACACTGAGCAATTTTCAACAAAATCCAGTCCATCTAGCAGTTCCAGTCGGTCAGAATCACCTTCGTCAGACGACAATTTACTAGCAAGTAAAAAGAGGAACAGAAAATCTAAAAGGTACAGTCTGAGGCAGAAAAGTGGACTAGCGAAAACTCCTTCACTTCCTAACAAAATCTTAACATTTTTTAAGAAATCATAAAACAGAATACAACATTATTGTTTCACTGTTTAACATTTACACATACTTTGTATTATAGCGTTTATATCGAAAGTCAAGTTTACTTTGGTAGAGGTGGTCATATTCAAATACCGAATGGACGATAGAAAAATACGACAAGTGGCCATTCAGCAAGAAAAGCTCACTCGTCACTTGTCGCAGATAAAGTTTAAGAATAAGAACATTATAGAAAATAAAACAGTTTCCAAATATAATAAAATTAGTCATACTAAAAAACTCAAAGAAATCCTGTAAAGTTTTATTTGTTGATGCGACTGATATATTGTACATATTTAACATACTTTTTCACGTTTAAAGTTTATTATTTCAATTATGTTATTAAAATTTAAAGTGACATACACACTAACGCAATAAGTTTTGCTATAGGTGCATCACGATTTTGTTTAGCATGTGCTTAGGAATTGTGTCAGAAATATAGATGTATGTTTGTTTGCACGTTTATTTGAAGACACTTGACTGGTAATGATGACATTTTTAAACTATATCGCTGTCCACCCTAACTTTGTTTGCATACTAATGAAGGAAAATGAACGATCAGTAGGCGGGTCTGTGTGAAGTTTGTGATATTTTGTTGAATAAAACTATTGCATTATTGTAAATGTTTCGTGTTTTTGAAGTGATTGCTTTCATCTCAATAATAAGAACCGATGTTGGTAAGCCACTTCAAATGACATATCGTCAAATGATTTTCAAAACAGCGTTATATTATGGCTTGGTGGTATATTTGGTTTTTTTTTCAATATTACTGTGACTTCAAATAAATATATTTAACAACATTATTATAGTTAATTATATGTCAAAGGTCAATGCTGGGTGTGGCTAGCCTTTCCATGTGTACGATACGCGTACATACCCTTAATTACGCCTCGACCGTAATTTTGCCACTAACTACAAGCACGGGATAATTAAAAACAGTAATGTAGTGATGTAATAAAGTGGATAAATAGTTTCAATCTATATTTATTTCATCATAGTTGTCCCTTTGCTTTTTGGTACTGTTTTTGCTTCTATTTCTATCCTGTCACTTCTTTTGTTCCCTTTAGGATTGTGTCACGTTATTAGTGACAGAATATGATTGTGACATTTTTTTTCTATGGAAAGGGTTGATATATACAATTTACACAAGGAAACATCGCTTCGGGTGACACGTGTGTAGCAGGTAACGCGTATTTAATCGTGTACCTCTGGTTTCGCTTCTATTTTAGCAAAAGTTCCTGATGTTTCCTAATTATAAATGTTTTCCCATTATTCGCCCTTGTCCTGGGCTAATGTTTTCTGAATATATCTTGGTTTTTCGTAATTACCATTTTAAAATTGACGTGAGATTTAATGCATAAACACAAAATACAGCACTTTTGACTGAAACTCCAATATGCTCACCCAGAGAAGGGTTGGGGTGGATAATGGATTTCCTACTTAAAAGCAGTTTTAAAGAAGTTGAAAATTTTAAGAACTAACCTTTGCAGTATATATTTCTACATGTTATCTATACAACAGCATTACAACGAATAATATGAACATTTAAGTGTAACATGTACATGTTGCCAAATTAGCTTAATGACATAAGCTTTGTCTGTGGACATCTTCCAATATCATTTCTGAGGTTACAATGCACCGGAATGACACGGAAGCATCGCGGCGGGTGACACATGTGTAACATGAAACGCTTACCATATCGCGAGCACCTGGTTTCACTTCTAGTTTTTTAATAGAAGATCGTGATGTTTCTATTTTTAGTTAATAAATGTATATTTGGTTAATTTTTATGTGTTTGCCAATGTCCATGGACTAACAGCTTTAGAATATCGTCTTGGTTTTTCGAATTTACTACTTTGTCAATGTCTCTCATTCTGATGATTCTGTTTTGAAAAATATGATGTACACTTACTTATAAAGGATGTAAAAAACAGAATTAAATTACTTAATAATTTATGTGCACATAAATAACTATTAGGTTCAATGACCATATGGGACTTGGATATATAATTCTTAATGTGTGTGTCAAATATGTCCAGGAACGCATCTTAAAACTCCCTCAGTACATGTTGTAATACACCTTCCCGGTTATTTTATTCTTTAATGTATATATCTATTTATTCAAAAATGGCATAACTAGAGTTTTATGGTCCACTTTAGATGGTAACTTATATTTTAAGTCTTTTTAACGAGTTTTTAGAGCTTAAACTCTGTAGTTATTATAAAAGTCATCGTTTACGATATGATCTACGGGTTTATATAAATATTAAGAACCAACAGTGTAACACGAATCAGGAATATTTTTGAGTATATCTGGGTCGCTAGTAACTTGTTTGTAATTAAATAAGGTATTTTTGTAGGTTTTTTTTGTAACAAAATAAAGTAACAATGGTTCTTAATGTTTAAAATATTGTTAAGTTTTAAAAGTATTTTTAGAATTGAGAATAAGAATTTTTAGAACTTCATAATCTCTAAATATGAACGTTATATACAGAAGGTTAATACCTTTGTTTACGCATTGATTCGTCATAAATGTTTAAATCTTATCAGACTAATAAGTTTATTACTGGGAACACTTTGTTTTACGTGAATGCAACTACAAGGTTAAGATTAGTTTTGTTCTTTTCTCCACATTTGCTCTTATTAGCATTATCAATCATAAACTTCAATTTCTGTACAGGAGTAAGAAGGGCTGTGAGAACCTCGTATTTTTAATTATTACTTGTTGTTGTAAGTATTTCACCCAGTGATCGATCAATACACTATACACACACATTATATAGCCTCGATTGCAACAATTGTATAAATAGAACCGATTTATTTGTTTGCCCTATATTTGAACAGTTGTGTCATCGATTGATTATTCATGCTAAATATAACAACAAAAGTAATAGGTTGTTATGTTCGGTAAAATACGTATATATGTCTTGATCATATTACGTGACTATATTTGTTTTAGGGACAATTATGTTCAAAGTTTATATAGAAAGGCAACTCGTATTCAAAAGAAATGATTTTTCTCTTAATGATACGCATCTGATGTCTTGACACCAAAGTAGTAAATACGGAAAACCAAGACGACAATCAAAAGCCGTAGTCTATGGACATTGGCAAGCAAACGAAAACGTAGGGCACACAACAAAATTACTAAATTAGCACGTATTAACAAACAAGAAGAGACATCAAAAACTTCTAAATATTCGTGTAAACGGGTTCGAACTCGACTTCTAACATTTAATGTTTTGAGACTTTTGATATCAACAGAATGGACAGTTTAACTAACCATCATACTACCGTTTAACAAACCTCACCGTCGTGAATTTTATATCACCGTTACTCTTTGGCTCTCTAGCTTTGATTAACGACGGTATTGTCTATTCAAAATTCATTTTCTTTCTAGCGTCCATTAATGACAGCAGCTTTCAAGCAAGATCTGGGGGTCGGGATAGGGTCTCTCACTCAAAGTATTGGCTCTTTCCTCTTATAGATATCATATTTATCGGAGGCATGTTTCAGATTGCATTTTTTTTGTATTTTAACAAAAATGGGTGAACCTGCTTCGCTAATTCTAGAAATAGAGGATCTGTAATGAGTTTCCATTTCATATGGGATTTATGAAACAAGTCATGAATTTGCTTAATTTTATCGAGCCTCGGCGAGCTAAAATGGAAATTCATGACGAGTTTATAAATCTCATATACAATGGAAACGAATATCAGATTCTTTTTATCATATGACTCAAATTAAAAGCGTTCTTTTTATGATTTTATCATATAAATGCTTAAAAATGTGTGCAAATTAGCACTGAAATGCCTTCCCGTAACAATGAATTATGACGTCATATCATTGTTACGTGACGTCATAATCAAGTCAAAACCAATCAGAACAGAATGGTGTGTGCAATGTAGCCAATCAAAGCAGATTTAGGTTATATGTAACGTGAATAACACTATAATCATATGATAAAGATAAATATCGTACCCCTATTTTCGTGAGATTTCTTCGTGTAGTGGACGAGAAAATGATAGAACGTCGTGAAAACAATGAATATGACGTCATATCAACAATCAATATGACGTCACAACATCAGATCAAAGAAGGCAATTCATCGGATTTTCTAGAAAATCATACAATCGACGCTTTGTTATCGCCGTGATATCAATGTCGAAGGTGTAAGAAAAGGAATCAATCACCCCTTGTTGTGTGAGATTGAGATATCTCACACAACCAGGGGTGATATATTCTATTATTATCGTCCGTTAGACAAGGAAATCTCACGCAAATAGGGGTACGATATGAATAGAATCTATCACCCCTGGTTGTGTGAGAAAGAGTTAAATCTCAATCTACACTCTTGTTTGGGATGATAAATCTACCTGATGCAGAAAATATTTATATATTCCAGTGTGTACAGCAATTCATCAAAAGTACAAAAAGGTTCGAGTAGGCATCATTCTGTTTACTAATGACTGTTAATCTTGTACATTCATTACATCAAGTTTTAATCCGAAAAATTTCTTAGTGACTGCTAATATTGTAAATTTATATTAACAATATATATATATATAGTTAAACATATTAATCAGTCTTCACATAAGTACCCATCACCCTATCCCTTTTCCTGCAACACCGTCCTTTCTGCACCTTTTTGAAATATAAATTGTACGTATGAGATTTTGTTCACGTGACATAATGTATATTTTATGTATTGTTGTGACTGGTGCGAGCTACTTAAGTTGTGATAACTTTTGCTCTATCCATTTGTATATATGAAAATAAAATATGTTTAAACAATTAATGATCTAGAACGTGTCCATTACGATCTAGAATTCGTATATTGATTTCAGCTGGCGAGCGGACGTAATTGCCTCCAAAATTGAATATAAATCATCAAATTAAAACAAGAAGTGTTAGAACGCCTCTGGTTGGTCCAAATAAAGAACAGATTTCCAAATTTAAAAAAAAAAAAAAGCACATAATATAGCAATTAATATTACTTTATTCCTTAAAACATGTTTTTAGTCACTTTTTATTTAAGCATTGAACTGCTTTCGGTTGGCATTCATAGAAGATATGAATGCCAACTGAAAGCAGTTCAATACTTATATTTACCATTTGCTATCCCAATGTAGCAAACTAAACGGTAAATATATGAGAAACTTTAAACGAAAGCAATGAGAAACTAAACGATAAGCAATAAGTGATGGCATTCATAGGCGATATGAATGCCAACTGAATTTGGTTTGGATATATATTGACATTGCCATGCGATGGTAAATATAGTTATTCCAATGATTAAAAAAAGTTAGATTTTATCATATATTTTTGATATGTGTAATATTACTGTATTAATTGTCTTGTATTCGTGAAAAGAAAATAAAGAATTTTAATTTTTAATAAAAATTGGTCGAATTAAATTGGTCCAACGATTTTAGAAAAGTCGAAAATGTGAAAAGATAACATTGTTTTCTATAGTTTTGAACTTTGCTCTCAAAAAGTGAGTAACCTTTTTTCCAACTCAAAATCATGCCTTGCACAAGCTTTTTTCACCATGTCCCAATCACGAATGTTACGGTAAGTACGAAAGCATTTAGCTCTAGGTTTTCTAGTTTATTATAAGATTGAATTGAATTAAATTTTGAAATTTTGTCAAATAATTTTCCTTTTAAAACCCACTATTGGCCCTTTGAGGATCGAGCCCACCTAACCCTAATTACCCTCTTTGAACAATTCCACTTTTATTGAATATGCCTCTTACCATATTTGGTTGAAATTGGTACTTAAAAAGGCACAATTGTCGTCTGACGAAGCAATCTCTTAAATTATTCGAAACAAAATATCCGGTAGAAAGAAATCCATTAGTGAGTACATTTTAAATGTGTTTAAAAATGCAGTTTATGTTAAAAGTGAATTATCATATACTGTCATCATGCTTTGTACATCGTAGAATTCATGTTGAAGGTTTAGATGTATACCAGTACACGCTGATGCGCGTTTATTTGTGTCCATGTAGTGCACTTAAAGAGAGACAACTCGTACATTGATTTCAGCTGACATGTGGACGATATACTATTGTTTATGTATGTGTACCGCATTCCCATTGGCCTTGACATATTGCGTAAATCTCATATATATTTGTGAAATGTAATGGCTTAGCTATGGTCCCTAATTTGGTCAATAAACATATTCTTTTCTATTCTATACTTATTGAACTATGTTGCTTTTAATTGTACATGAACAACTTTCATTTCTTTGTGTCTTTGCGATATTACTGAAAGATGGCGGGAGTGGCGTTAAACTGTCATACTAATAGAAAAATACATTAACTTCTTGGTAGATTGCACACCTGTATATAAATATATGGGTGAATGTTCAGTTGGTAAGAATATAATGTTGTTGGCTAGGGAAAAAACCCACAATTGTATATCAGATCTGTGTTTGAATATCTTAACTTTTAAAGCAATTTGGTAGGAAAGTTCAAATGTGTAATTTACGCGAATTCCTTTCCGATCCCCCCACCCCCACCCCACACCCCCAAATAAATAAAGATTTATTTCGATAGAGTTAGGGCGACATACTTGGGTGTGTGTCGTGTGTTGAAATAAAAGGCAAGGTCGCCATGCAGGCATCACAAGGGCGCAACAAAGACACGAAAATTAGTACTTTCATTCTCAATTTGTTATTATTTATATATATTATCGGGGACACATACAACGAATGTTCCATATATGGAACTTTTAATACTAGCATGTACGTAGCTGGTTTTACTTTTTAAATAAGGTACTTTTGCCACATCCCCTCCCCCTCCAAATTATACGCAGTTATATAAACAGATCTAGAGGTATATAATATATATGTACGTATCTGATATTAATAAACATATATACAATAAGCACGGATATATATGCGAGTTTAGTAAAATTCGTGATATTAGGAAAATATGAATATCAAAAACACCTCATTTTGGTATTTATATTATAAATTAATTTCGGTGTTTGGATCGGGAAGTATATATTCACTTCTCTAAAGAAGACGGAGATGACGGGGTTTTTTTTTACTACTTTAATCTAACCATGCTGGATAAATAATACAAGTACTCCCAAGTATGTTTGACCATTCTGACATGATATAGTTTGTTATTTGATTAAATCTATATTTAGTAGCTTATTTCAGAAGTTAACGGATTTACACGGAATCTACCGGCCACTGACATGCTAGCTGATGTACAATGAAAACGAGCCGACCACATAGCTGGCAGTGCATCGTTTTTGCGGCCCTACATCTAGCATATGCTATCGTTCGTTATAGTAACATGCAAAACATTCCTGCTAGCCAAAATACCACGTCGAGGCAGTTGACAGTATCCTATGATTTCATTGGTCAGAGCTTTGACAATGACGTAATTAAGGCGTGTTTTAATATACTAAATGGAACACAGCCTCAATAAAACAGTTTATGCTTTTCTGCAAAATCTTGCACGCATATTCTAAGAATGATCCGCTTACGTTTTCAAATTATTGCTCCTGTTAAAATGCATCTAATTTTATTTGAGTATTCATTCGAAAAATAGTTAAAATTTCATAATGTAAGTAGAGAGAATTTAACGTATAGTAATGAAAGATAATGATATTTCATTATCAATCAAGATCAACCAATCAAAAAGTGTCTTTTAATGAACCCAAGTCACATGCTAAAAGATTATCCAATCAAAATTTAGATTTGGCAGGGCATATGCTCATTCACCTTTTTCGGAAGGAGGTCAAATAAACGAAGAGAAACGCTAGGAATACATCCTTTTGGTGTATTTAGCCATGCAAAATGAAGAAGATTTGTAAATGCAAGTCTTTATTTTACTACTGACAAAACAAGATTGTAAATAATGCCTTAATAGTGAATATATGACAAACTAAACACCATGAATCACCAGTAAAGTGGGCGTGGTTTCGTTGCAGAACGTAAATGTGTGGCCCCGATCAGCTGTAAGACCAGCGTACTAGGGAAATGCCTGACTCTGTGCTATTTACTACGGCTACAACTAACTAGAATCGACTCGACAGCCGCCATTCTTTACACATCAAATGAATGAATGTTGTCATTATCAACCAATTTCCAGGTAAGTAGATGAAGAAATTAGTACGAATTACAGGAAATAAATAACATGTCTTCATTTTGTCAATCTAAAATGCAATATCGGTGTTTTGTACGAAGAAATCTTGATAAATACACGTTTAAAATGACGCAGTGTAGCTGCTTTTCTCCCAACCTCGATGGCGGTGTGACGAACCTGACACGACATTCAGCACAATAGATGTGTACCGTACGTAGCCAAATGTTGCATTTTATGGATTATATCATAAGTTTTTTCGTAGTCATGAAAATGACATTTATAAGGCCACATTTTCACTCTAAAATCATTGTAGCAACAAAAAGAAAAAAACAATGTGTAGCCCTGCCGTGCCAACCAGCCTGGATGTAGGTCAGGTATGAGCTGTCCTGTTGCAAGTGTTGACAATAATTTACAGCTAGAACACTTAAAGTTTGCATGATGAAATGAGAGTGTAGTGACAGATTATTAAGGTGAATCCTTTCATATTAAGATATAGATCTATGTTAAAAAATAAACAATTTTAAGTGTCAATAATATTTTAACAACACTGTTTTTTCTTAATTTTAATTAATACTGTAAAAGTCTCAAAAAGAACAAGTTGTCAAAAAAGGATGTGTTTAAAAATTGAGTTGCTTCGATTTGGCCCTGTGGCGTACATCTCTTTCATTATTAAATTGAAGGCATTACAATTTTGATATGCGATTCCAGTCTTTGGTTATTTATGTTTTGAATTTATGTTAAAAATCAGAGCAGTGGCTCAGAGGTAGGTCCTTCACTACCTGCTGATAAGCTGGTGTTAGAATCCCAGATGGGGGGGGGTTCAAATCTTGGCCACGTCAAATCATAAGAAATTAAGATTAGGCAATCTTCTTACTCCCTGCTAAGCACTCGAATTTCTGGGTAAGAGATCTACGAGGACTGGTAATGGTTTGGTGTCAAGATAACGTGACAGAGGAGTGAAGTATCATGTCAATGTGTCTGCGGTGTAATATTTTTCAGTGGGACAGCACTATGAAGTGCACATTCTTACAAGCAGACACTGTCTCTATATGACCTATACATAAGTTGAAGGGAAATAAAACCCCAATAAAACAAACATTATGTTGAAAAAAAGTTTCTATAATTGGCAGGTTGGCATTTGCCAATATTTTGTTAAGTTTAGGGATTGTTTGTTTTATTGGGGTTTCCCAATCCCTTTCAACACATGTTTAAGTGATGTATATTGTCAATGTGTGTTTCGGACAGTGTGCATTGATGACACTTTTTAGTTTTTCTCACTAAAATATCACGCCACAGACACCTTGACAAGATGCTTCTCTCGGTCACATTATCCTGATACTTAGTAAACCACTCCATTTCCTACCCAGAAATTCCAAGCGCTTATATCAATGTCCCTTTCAACACATTTCTATGTCGTATTAATCATAATAAAACCAACATGAAACCACTAGCAACTGTAATCATGTATTGTTTTTTATTGGGCTTCAACGTCCCTTTTAGTCCTTATTAAGACAGGGTCTGTGTTCATGTATTAATACCAACTCATAGCCGAATACTAACTCTTAATCAAATACCCGTCCTCTTGAAACTGAGAACCCAGTTTTTACACTTTTTTGCAAACAAAAAAATACCTAAACCATATATTTTGGTATACAAAATAGCTTTTGAGTATACATAGTTAAATATAATAGTTGGTATAGTATGTATGGTACATTTTAATACACTCATAATTCAATAATATCTTTTATCATACTGCAAAGAAATTTCTAGGATTCTGATTGGCTGGCTTGACATGTACAGTAGAACATTTTCCATATTACCAGCCTGTGTCGTTAACATGAGGCTCAATTTACCCCGTCAGAACCCCTCACTACCAAATATGGGAGGAAGCCATCTTGTTTCACGCTTCCCTCGAGTAACCAAAAATACTATTGAATATGATAAGAACTAACTGATTCTAGAATTGATCGAGTAATTGCTTGTTATAAAACGTAATTGGGAAAATTTAATATGATAAATGATTTCTTTAGTCTGGGTGTATATTTTGCGAACATTTGTACACACAATTCAAAAGCAGAAATTCGTCAGTCTTGTAAACATACTTAAGCAAAGAGTGCCTCGTCTTAGGCTGTTTACAAGCGTGTTTCGGACATATTGCAATGCAATTTCAAACCAAATTAACTGTTGGAGTGCCCTCTCAACTATCACTATTGTCAAACTTATAAAAACGTGACACTACATATCATACTGGACCAGTAGTATTCAGTCGTTCGTCAGTGATGTTCCGCTGATATTGTACAGTAGAGGTTTCCAGCGCTAACAAACTTTCTGGATGCTACTTGTGGAATAGAAATGTCCAGTTTGTTTGACGAATTTGGTGACAGTTGTAACACTTACCCACTATATAGTCTCCGTGGCTAGATTTAGAAGGAACACAGTCATGCTTCCTGATATTTCAAGCGTGGAAACTGGAGCACAAACATCAACAAACTCACGTTGACCGCATTACAAAATGACGTCATAATTGCAAAAATTGAGGCTACAACTTGGGTTTCGGGGTATTATTTTAAAGAAACGTTAAAGGAACCGTATTCTTCTAATGTTCATATACTTTCTATAATAAAAGGATGACTGAGCCATTTTTTTTATTAAATGGAAAACAAATTAATAGAAAAATAAAAATCTTTACTTTATGACTTATCAAATGTACATTTGTATTTCAATTTGCAAGTATACGTCATATTTCAGTTGTAAAATTGTCATAGCATCTGTTCTATTGGATTAAAGAACACACCAATAAAAAGCTTTGCAGTATGACCTAGCGGCTCGGTTAATATTATTTCCAGGCAGGTAATGCAGGGCTCAATTTTGCGACCAAAACGGTCGCATTTGCGCCTAAAAATTAT
>JAUMGZ010206259.1:0-12222 GCA_032359645.1 Pododesmus macrochisma | reverse complement strand
TTCAATGAAATCTCATCAGTAGTATTTGAGTTTAAGTTTAAAATGTAATTGTTAACGCACGACGACGGACGCACAACTCAGGCTCAGGTGACCTAATAAATTATGCTACTCTAGTACAAAAATGAAATAAACATGTCAAATTATATTAGTTTTTTCAAAATATGTCACTCATTTTATGTAAACATTTCATTTTGATTTCATTGTTTGAAAATAAGAACGCTAAAGATTGTGAATTAAATCTTTCTGTTTGTTTTAATATTCTTGTATGCGTTTTGGAAATCAAGGTGGCGTTAGATCAAAAATCTTGGAATGGCCTTATTCATTATGTATAAAATTAATAACTCACCTCTTCATCTTCAGATTTAAATTCCTCCAGGAGTTCACAAAACACTTTGTTTTTGTCCACCATGTCTAATATATTTAATGCCTCCTGCCATTCTTTACATTCATACTATAACAAATATCAGAAAACAGCTCAAACAGAGGGTGAATGTTGATTTTCACTGAGGAATTCATATTATGACAAAGATAAGAAAACAGTTCATACAGAGATAGAATGTTGATTTTTCGTGCACAATTTACATTTCTATATTCATACAATATTGGTTTGCAAGCACTTAAAACTCTTAACACGATAATTAAGATCTATAAGGTGTTGTAGCATGATTAAAAGAACATGATAATGTAAGATGATTTACACCAAGACTTGGAGATCAGTGGTTCATGTACACTACACCAAGATTATGAGTATGTAAGGGGAGATAACTGTACATCAAGACAATGAGTATGAATAACTATACACAAAAATTGTGAGTATACAAGGGGATATAACATCAATACTTTTGTATGTATGTAAAGGGAGATAACTGTATTTCAAACTATTAGTATGTGTAGGAGATAGCAGTACGCAAGGACTATGAGTATGATGTAAAGGGAGATAACTGCATATCAAACTATTAGTATGTGTAGGAGATAGCAGTATGCAAGGACTATGAGTATGATGTAAAGGGAGATAACTGCATATCAAACTATTAGTATGTGAAGGAGATAGCAGTACACAAGGACTATGAGTATGATGTAAAGGGAGATAACTGCATATCAAACTATTAGTATGTGTAGGAGATAGCAGTACGCAAGGACTAGGAGTATGATGTAAAGGGAGATAACTGCATATCAAACTATTAGTATGTGTAGGAGATAGCAGTACACAAGGACTATGAGTATGATGTAAAGGGAGATAACTGCACATCAAACTATAAGTATGTGTAGGAGATAGCAGATAAAAATGTTTCAGGACTAATTTACTTACATGACATCTAGCTGCTAAATACCTCGCTCCAACATGCTTCTGTAAAAACCAAAAACTAAATAAATAGTGATATTTGATAGGTTTCAAAACTACCACTAAAATTAGGAGCAATGCATCCCCAAAATACCAGTAATCAACCAAAGTTTACTCATATGGTGCCAGACTGCAGTCCAATGAGAATTTTAGAACATAATTGATTGTCCATATCTTTTGCAACATTGAATTAGTTCAAAACAACCTAACATAGAAAATCAAATAAATACACTTTTCATGATGCATTATTTCAAAATTAATTATTCAATAGGACTTGGTACATATATATAATGTATGTAAAAACAATTATTACAAACCTTGTCTATCTTATTAGACCTGATGAGTTTAGACGCCCTGTGATATTGTCCAGTCAGGTAAAGCGTCTGTGCATACCAATATAAATCCTCAACTTTATCTAAGTCAAAACAAAATTACATCACATTTAAAGTTAACAAATTATTAAATAAAAAGAACTAAAGTACCTTTATACAAAATTTACAAAAACTATATATTTATTAAAGATTTATAAGGTTCAATAACAAGAGACAAAGAACGATCCTCAATGCTCACAAGTAAATGAATTTTGCTTGTTTTTTTGGGTCAACAATTAAGGACATTTATTAAGTGAACATGTTACTTTTGGAGCGACATTACATTGAGAAAACAAAATTCATAACACAGAAAATTTGACCCATGATTTTCATCTGTTAGATTTATATAATTAGCATACACTATTTGAAGAACAAACAGTCTTCTAGTTAATATATATATATCTGATGTTAAAATGACTAACTATTGTGTAAGACTTTTACAATGGCTAATTCAAAGATCAGACATCTAGCATTTTTTATTTTCAAAAATTGTTCATGTTAACTAATGGCTTTGTTCGTATCAAGAATATATACACGGTAGTATATCATAAATGTTTCGAAATGGTTGTCATGACAACCATCTTTGAAACATCCAACGAATGAAATCTTTATTTAGGAATGTCTCTGCATGTGTTATTAATCCAAAACTTTATATAACAATGCAGCCTGAAAACAATACATACCATTGGAGAGTGTAACTACTTTATCTGCCCAAAACAATGCTGAATCGTAGTGATGCTGAAATATAAAATATATCCTATAGCTATCATCATCACAAAGAAAATCAAATGTTGTTACATATACTAGATTTGAATAATTGCTTTAAAAGGTTCACCAACCAACACAATGTATCATGCATGTACAGATGTTGATACAATTTAACATACTCAGTTACAGTTATGTAAATAACTATATATATAGAACAAATTGTGTATTGGTTCAACATGTACACTTATTTTTAGGATGACAGCTACTGGGAATGAAAGTCTTACAGATTGGTTGATTTTCATGATATACAATGTAAGTCAATTTACATAAATGCTTTTTATTTATGCAAAAATTAGGATAGGTTAATGATCTCTTTTTTGAGATATAAGCGTTTTAAATTTTGGCAGGAAAAGAACACCTCTGGATTTTTTGTAAGTAATATATGGAAAAAAATAGATTTTAATTAAGGGGCCAGAAATAATAGGGAAAGAGTCTTTAATTTTTTTATTATTTTGGGAGATGGGTATATAACTTATATATTTAAAGAATAATGTCAGAAATGTATGCTGGGTAATAATAAGTTCTGTATATAACACGTACAGCACGGTCTAAGCTAAGCCATGTAACTGAATGGACTTCAGCATACTTCAGTTCTATCTGGTAACAAAAGTTTCTGTATTTCCCTAAGCTTGTTTGATCTGAGCGAAGAATTACTGAAGTAGTGAAATATGTTACCCACAGTTCTGGAATAAGCCTGAAGTTCTGGAATAGATCTTGCAGCCTGGGTTGCCACTAAAGCACAATGCACTCCAATATGATTATGTACATGTTCCTTAAGTCTTACCACAACACCAGTCCATCTGTGCTGATCCCAACAAACTTAAGCTTGTTGATGTCAAACTTATGCTCACGTAAATTATCAAGCAGCACTGTTGTTAAGGTTTCTGCTTTGGCTGTAGAGGTTGCGATCTGAATATTTGATAGGATGCAAGTTTGCTTAACACCACTTATAAGATACTGATACTTTAGATCTACATATTACATTTTGCATGTCTTGCATGATTTGTGGTTTTTTATTTCTTGGTGTAGCCCATTAAATATTTTTTGCTGAATTTAGCAGTTCTGCATAACACAATGCCAAATTCCCTGACCATCTTTCTGGCTCCTTGAGAACGAATCTGGTGTCTTTGTTTTTGAATACTTCTTTGGTGGTGTATTCTCATTATTCTCATCTAGTGAATCAGCTTTCTGTTTCACTGGAGTGGTAGTCCTAACCCACGCATTCAACGACACCGTAACATGGATGTTCCAAAACTAACTTTGAACTTATACATATATATATAATTGCACAATTTTGATATTTAGCATACATGATTTCAAAGTTTACATTTATAAATGAGGAAGTAACTGCAAAAGAGAATGCTGTTCTTTGATCTGAGATTTTAAGTTTATCGTAGTAAAAGAGAGGTGAATACTGCTTTGTTGTATTACCGCGCCGACGAGTGATCTCAAAAATTACAATTTACCTGTATCCTTAATTTGTTTATTTAACAAGTATGGTTGCAACTACCTCCCAAATTGTCGATTATATATATAACTACTGATCGTTAAGTGTATGCCGAATTTGATTAATTACCACTCATTTATAAACTGTTAAAACATAACACCTCATCAAGTACCATGTCAATCTTCTTCAACAGTCACAACACACCTTCATGTAGCTTAGCTCTGACTAATTGGTCAACTCTAAAGTGACAGTGCCACTAGCTGTCAATAAAACTATTTTCTTCAACCAGATTTGGGCATAGCTCCGCTCGTCATGATGAAGAAGCCATCAGCACAAGTTCTCGGTCAACTCTTAAGTGACAGTGCCACTAGCTAGCTGTCAATCAAACTATTTTCTTCAACCAGATTTGAGCATAGCTCCGCCTGTCATGATGTTGAAGCCGTCAACATGCGTTCTTAGTAAACTTGTGTATTTGTGGACATCGTAAATTCTTAAGCGACGTGCCAAAAAAGTAATTAGGCAACTGAAATTTCACTTTTAAAGTTATGCAAGGCAATTGCAACATGCATATGAAGGACAATAGGGCGACTTCTTCGCTAAGTAGGGTGAGCCCTGTACATAAGGGATGTGCAGTGCACCGAAAATACTGAGTCATGAATCCGGAATACCGGAAAACGGTTCAGTTCGTTTCTAAAATTATACTAAGCATAAGTATACAAAATGGTGGCAAAAAGTGTGGGAACAAATTGAATTTTGGGAAAATGAGCGAAAGTAGACAAAACTGTGACTGTTTGCAAGTTATGTACGGTAACATTAAAATTCAGCGTGGTCAACAAGTTCTGCCAGTGCTTATATGCAGAGGAAACGCGGCATTTCACAGGTTGATTCTCGTTCTACCTCTGGTCTTGACAGTCACTATTTGATCGTTTCCCAGACGATGGACTGTCGGTGTTAAGACAAGAGGCAGAACGATAACCAGCCAGCGACATGCCGTATTTCCTCTGCATATGAGCACTCATAGAACTTGTCAATCCTGTTAGTGAAGAATTGCCCAAGACTATCTTTTATTTTACTGTTTTCCTGCCATTGTTAATCTGGTCATGCATTCCGCATAATTTAATCCATTTATTACCTTGTTAACCGTTTTGTTTACCCTTAATAAAGGTACATGTGTGATCTATTTCAGTTTTTTTATTTTGTTAGTGAATGACTTAATTTGTTGTCAATAAATATTCATCAAATCGAATCGAAATTAATCGAATCGAGAGGGTAAGAATTGAAATTGAACCGAATCGAGAAAATCCTGAATCGTCCCAGCCCTACTGTACATACTATTTAGAAGAACTTGATCATGTCCTAAACAAAAGTAGCAAACAAAGTAAATTTTGAATACACTTTTTCTACTTATTTGTATCCAAAACACAACCAACCATACAATCTTAGAGATTGTTAACCAAAAATGTTACTGAAGGATGTCAAGAGATGCATTGCAGCAGTTTTTGTAAAAGCATGAAATGACAAAAAAAAACATGGTGTCAGCAAACTTTTGTTTATAATTCAATCAAATTAAAGCAAATATTGACAACCTATGAAAATAACATTTTTAGATAGAAATAACTTAACAACATATATAAGATTCAGGAAACTTCGTGATTTGTTTTGCACTCAATTGTATAAGGCCTAGCTATAAGGTCATTAATTAACTAAGAGACATTTAGTGTTTAATAATAAACTCACAGACACAGGCAATAGGGGAATAACAACAACAAACTCAGCGGCCTTTAAACATATAGGAGAATTTCCCTTGAGAGTGTTTATAAAACTTATAAACAAACCAAAAGAGCTGAAGACTGGAACAAAATAATACACCTATATATACTTGATCACAGGATTTCCTTTCTTTCGATGCAAGAGGTTGGGGGTTGCGGTGCAGCTTGGGCACTGCCAGGTATGTTCTCTAGCAAAACACTTAACCGTCAGCTCATATCTATACGGTCTATCAGATGGGAACTCAAAAAATGTCTCTAAGGCACGTAAAAGAAATTGTCGTATAAGAGCCATAAGTGCTATGTGATTACGGGTAGAGAAAGAAATTGCTTCACAAACCAGTAGCAGATAAGATAAGAATCTATTCAGTTTTCAAACAAAATCCTGGATCTTTAAATTAGCAGATTTGTATTGGATGACAGTTTTAAATCAACAATCTTGAATTCTTGAATAATAGGATTTATATTTGATAACGTCTCAATGTAACTTGGTGAAAATAATGACATAAACAGGCCAGCAGACGTTCAGAGTACACATTACAGTAACATCATATACCAAATATGTTGCCGATAGTCTGAACAGGCACCACGAGCTTAATTTAAAGTTTAAAATAAACTGTCTCGGAATGAACTTTTAGTATTGCAACGATTATCCAGCATTCGTTACTTTTTGTTCTTACAGAATCTATGTAGTTTCTGACTTTGGCCCTAAGCTTAGTCAAATCAAATGGGCAAGTAGGATTTTGTTTCTCTCCGGGATCCAAACACTCGCCTTCGCCCGCCATGTTTTCTTAAATCTATTTCCGGAAAAATTTTAGCCAATGAGAATTACTGTAGGAAACCCGATGACCAAACTATTAGCTGATAGTTGATTGGTTAACATTTTCTAAGTTCTTGGTTACGTCGCCATAAACAATATGGAAGCTGAATGTGTTACGATTTCCCGATGTTACAGGAATAATTAGCCAGTTTCTGTTTATATTTCCACTCTTTCAATCAAGAGAACAACACATAATAACTATTCCAAGGTAACCTATCATTGCGTATAAACTTAATTATTGTGGTCTTCTAGGGTGGACTTACAGATGATTAATTTTCCTTCATCTTGTGAAGCAGAATAATATGAAATCAATATTGTTTGTTTGTTTATTGGGATTTCCGTCCCTTTAACTCCTGTCTATGTCATTTCGAGACAGTGTCTGCTTATGTCAGTTGGCACTTATTCCGACTTTATAGTGCTGTCTCACTGAAATATGCCACAGACGCGTACATTGACATGAAGTTGTATAGTCCTCACACCAAGACAACCCGTTCTTCTTCTACCCAGTAATGTTGAGCACTTAGGAGGGAGCAAGAAGATTGCCAAATGTTCTGATTCCGTAGAGGCTTTTAAGATCGCCCTGCGGAACCTAAGCCAATAAGATCAGACGGCTCCCTCTCTACCATTGTATAAAAACCAAACTGGGTTCTACAAACAGACAGATGTTAACGTCTTAGGTTTTGACATGACCGGGATTGGAATCCTATCTGGGATTCTAGCACTGAGCCCAAGGTTCAACATGCCCCCTTTTTTCAAGACATTTTCTTCATCATGTTGCATCAAACTCATGAAACTGACACATGTAATACATTATATACATGAACATTCAGACATTGGAATCAGGATAATGTTTTCATCATGATTATACAAAGAACTCCTGTTAAAACACTATGAAAATAAGATTTTGTTTTTGCAATTAATTTAACATCTCATAATTGTATAAAGATCTAGCTTTGTTTGAAATATGCATTCTTACATGTCTTGTGATGTTCATGCCAAAACCCATATAAATGAAGAATTATGTAGAAATGAAAAATTGATCACATAAAAATGTGTCTCCAAAATAAAGTTTTATCAAGATAAATGGCAGGGGAATCAGTCTAATTGGGAATTTTAACAGGCATTTAACCTGAGGCCTGTTTAGGATGCAGAGCACTCACCACTGACCATGTGCGCTGTCTTCTGAAAAGAAACACTCGCAAAAAAGCAGAGAGCGTTAGCATGTAATACAAATTCTCTGACAATGGAGGTTGCCATTTTGAAATCAAGCATAAGTGCTCGCTTCCATTCAGAACAGTCTTTAACTAAGCATGCTAACACTCAAATGAGAGCTTGCCATTCTGGACACGCCTCAGGTATCATGTTTACACAGCACACACTCAGACAAAAGAGTAGAGAGTAGTATTTAGCCATGGTGAGTTATATTTACTTCTCTATTTGACTGGCATGGGTGTACCAGGCTTTCAATAAGGTAAAATATTATTTTGGAGACACATTTTTTATGTTATAAAATTTTTCATTTCTACATATTTTTTACACATGGATTTTGGCATGACCTTCGTAAAACTTTAAATATCCTGCAATTTCCTTTAGTTGAAAATATCTTTTGATTTTGGACCCAATCTTCTGATGAGCAGGCCAAAGGGTATCACATTTATGTTTAAGAAAAGAAAAGTTGTGTTCCAAAATTGAAAAGAGATGAAAAAGATGAAACAATTCAAAAGTCCTACAATACAATGATCATGGTACATGCAGTCTTTTATTTTAGTTTTTAGTAACTACAATTTGTACATGATTTTATTTAAAAGTTCCATCTTCAAGAAGGTTATCAAAAATATTTAACATCATAGAAAAATTGACATGATATATGATCATATTATAGCATTTTTCTTCAGAGATTTTACACAATATGAATTTAGTCCAATGGGTACAGTGTATTTTATGTTTTGCACATGTTTCAATTTTTTTGGGTCACATATCAACACTACATGTATATAGAAAGTATGTTAATGCACCAATGTTGAGTTTAAGATTTTAATTGATTGTATTTAACAGAAGAGCATTAAAAATGTCTACAGACGATATCTATGCTGATCAGGCCAAGACTTTGGTGGATGAGGTGATTGATCATGCCATTAAAAGACTGGAAACAAGTCTTTCAATGAATGAACGAGAAAGAACATTTGAATCCTTGAAGATTTCTGACTTCTCGAGACAATCAACGTTTATAAAGGAAGATAACTATGAAATGAAGGACATTAAATGGTTGACAATTGAAGAGTTTACAGAGGAAAAAGCAGAACAAAAGATTCATGATTTCATTAAAGTAAGTTTTCTACTATTTCCCCCCCCATTTTCATTTGGAATTTAAAAGTTTTCAAATATTAGTGTATCTGTCTTTGTATAAGTACATGTGTTTGCATCAAAGTTGATGTCCCCAAAACTGTGGTTGCCTACAATTACAAGTTCTGAGGTCAAGTTTGAATAGCTGAATTAAAAAAAAGTTGGTAAAAGCTGTGTTTTTAATTTTAAAAAACCCACAAAGAAGCAGATCAATTTGTTGACACGGTAGCATGTTAGTTTCTTCATATATTTGTGGTAGCATGACAAGTCCCAACATGCCCAAGGTCAAAATTTATAATTAACTAAGAAATATATATGGAATGCTATATTTTCTGTACTCATAATCTTTGTTAATTCTGATGCATTCAATTAACAGACATGGCAGTATGAGAATAGTTGGCAATATTGTATCGATTTTCTCGGAGAACAAGAACATGATTTTGATGTAAGATACAGATTTAGAGTTCGTTGGAGTATACCTACACGTAGAAAGCCTATTCCTAGAGCAACAGCATCTGTATATTTCTCTTTTGTAGTCTCCACCATTAAACCACAGGTAAGAAAATAGAACAGTTATCAGAGGAGTGTCACTGTGTAAAATACATTTCATAACGTGAGCTAAAACTTTAATCAGTTGGAAAAGTTGTGTTAAATCTTTTCTGTAATTTGGCAAACAAAATATGTGTATATTTAAACTGAAAATTAACACACAATATTATACCATAGGATGAGGTTTTTAGTCAGCCTGGAACAAAGTTCAATATATTTAAATCATGACCATTTGACATTCCGACAATATCAAAGGGTTTCAAAAAGTTGAACATAGGCTAACAAAATTATTATGACTTCAAAATTATCTTCTGATAAACTGGGTCCTGCAGAGATTTCATATTTAATATGTAGCAACCTTCAGAAAGGATATTCCTGCTTGATCCATTTTGGCCCTAAATGTGACCTTATTTTGCCGAATGGCTAAATATTAAAATAGATTTACACATACTTAAGTAAAACATACACAAAATCAGTTTTTTTCAACCAAATATAATGTTTAAGAGTATTGTGTTTCAAAATTGAGTTATTTGTGCTCATGCATTTTCGTATATTAATTTAAAATGATAAGCCAGTGATCAAAGTTCAACATGTAGAATTTAGTTAACATGCATGGCATGCAAAGATCTGTATATGTTTTCACATCAGTACTTGATCTCTTGTTAATAGTTGATATCTTAAAGTATTGCTTATTATCTATTATTAAAATCAGAATAGAATCCAAGTGGATGTTGAGGACACGTGAGACATTCAAAACTTTCTTGCTTGTACTAAATCATTAAATGATAAGTTTATTGCCTTTGATATTATTGTAAAACATAATTTACTGAATTCTTGTTTAAGCTTCATGCTATTCTGTAATTTGTGGTTTGTTTTTTTACAAGGAATTGATGAAGCTATTTATTACTTTTATAGAATACACCTGTAGATGTATATTTTGTGTTTGAGGGAACACGGATGGTTCAAAAGTAAGTACTTCACTGTTCATTATCCTTTTAAATGTCCTAAATTATCCACCTGGCAAAACCATATATATATATATATATATATATATATATATATATATCTGTAACCAACTGCAAAAAATGACAGAATTTAACATGAAGACCTTTCCTGTCAATCGACCTCATTAATTTTCACATTTTCGATTCCCCTCCTAAGCCACTGGGCCAATTTCAATCAATCTTGATAGGAAATATCCCTAGGGAAAGCTGAATCATATTTTTCAAATCATTGGGCTGATCCCCAGGGGCACTACCAGGAGGGGCCAAAATGGTTAAAATATGATAAAATTAAAAAACAAAAAAACAGATACCTATGTAGAAGCCTTAATGACATGGAGAAGCAAGTCTCTTCAATGTAGACTCTGGGGTCAATAATATGTTACACACTTTTTGGCCAAAGTATATCACTAGAACATATGTGTTAACTTTTCACATTTCAACTTCTCCAAATTAAAACTATAAGAACAATTTCAAGTACGGTAGGTAAAATTTTGAAACACAAATTTCCCCAACAAGTGCAAAAATTACTCAGGTTTTTACAGTAAACTTGGTAGGAAGCATACTTGAGTGAAGGGGATTCACAATTGTTCAAGTGATTGTGTTCAGCATCAGGGACACCATTTTTGGCAAATATATGGAAAATCTTATAACTAAGCTAAAACGAATGAAATTATAGTTCTGTTCTAAAATGTTGGATGTTAAGGCCCAATTGACCTCTTGTTTAATTATGGATTCATAGAATTTATTCATTTTCTTTTTGACAGACCTGGACAGACAAGATTTAGAGAGAAATGGCTAAAAGACATTATAGAAAATAAAGTGCTTATGATGCAGGCTGTGGAATTCTAAATGTGTAAATTCTTAGTGTGAAAAACTCATATCTGTGGAATGTAGCTGAGCTGTCACATTAACTTGTTGATGTACTTGTATGATAGCTATGCTTGTATGATAATAACTTTTATTTTGCTCATCTATATGGCTGTGACCTTTTATATACAATGTATGATTAAGTATGAGTGAATGTCGTTTGGATATATATATGTGTACGTGTATATTGTTATTATAAACTAGTTTACATGTATATATTCTGGTTGTAAATCTATATACATTACAGCTGGCTGTTGATTGTGAATGTAAGGCTTTATATATGATTCATTGATGTTTTGTAAAGCGTTTTAACATTTTAGATCCTTTCTTATACATACATATTTATTGATTAAGTTTAAAATAAATGAACTTATCTATAAAATATAACTTTGGTATGGACATTTTGTGATTTGAATGTTATATGATAAATGTAATTTTATTATAAAGGGTGAGAGATAAAAATGTAAAAATATAAAATGATGAATCACCAGATAAAGGGAGATAATTATGTATGTTATAATGGAAATGTACATTCATATGCATTGCATTTAGATATGGACTATAAGACACAATTCTATGTGCTCTAATTCATGATTAAAATAAACTTATCAAAACAATCTGTGCTGATATTTGTTTTCTATTCGAGCATTTTAGTCAAAATTGCCATCAAGTTGACATACATAACATATTGTTTATTGTAGCATCAAGTTTACATACATTGCACATTGTACATTGTACTATCAATATGACATACATTATACATTGTACACTGTACTATCAATATGACATACATTATACATTGTACATTGTACTATCAATATGACATACAATATACATTGTACATTGTACTATCAATATGACATACATTATACATTGTACATTGTACTATCAATATGACATACATTATACATTGTACATTGTACTATCAATATGACATACATTACA
>JAUMGZ010206248.1:0-12222 GCA_032359645.1 Pododesmus macrochisma | reverse complement strand
AACAACAACAACAACAACAACAACAACAACAACAACAACAACAACAACAACAACAACAACAACAACAACAACTGCAGTAGAGTTACAAAGGAAACTTTTTTATTACACACAAAAACATGATAAAATTACTTTTAAAAATTAATCAAAAAGATGCAAAAGCAAACACTCTTATATGCTAAACTCCCTAGCTAGGTGTATTATTGTTCTCACAAAGTCATCAACGTCAGTGGAGTGACAAAGAATGGTAATGCAATCAATAGCAACAATACTAATATTCAGTATTTAGATTTCATATTCCTACGTGTGTGTGTGTGTGTGTGTGTGTGTATGTGTGTGTGTGTGTGCGCGCGCGCGTGTGTGAACATAGCGATTCAACAAAAGACATGTTTGGAAGCTGTTAATTTACCTTTTCATCATGTATTGACCCTTTACCGGCTATGAATGCCAGAGTAAATATATACTAGATTTTGCAAGCAAAATCAACAAAGTGTTTAAGTCAATATTAACATTTGAAGCCACGTTAGCTACAGTGACGAAAAGTGTACGTTTCTTTTAACATTTTTATTTGTTGTCATACTAATCATTATGCATAACACAACAAAACCTCACCCTCCACTGTAATTAAGTCATAAAGACATACTTTCGGTCAATCGTATGTACGGGCGTGAGTTATTTAGTTTTAATTAAAAAACTATATTTAAAGATACATTTAATATATATATGCACAAAAAGACACACCATAAAACAAATATATACAATCTTTAAAATAAATTGTATAATGAAATTTAAATTATGCGCTACTGAAAAATTGCATCTGATTCTGAGGGATGGACAACGAAACATCAGATGAAATACATTACATTGCATCTAAAAATTATTCGAGGCCGACATGAATTGTGTATTGTTATAAAAATTGACCAAAAACACTTTAAAGTTTTTACAATTTATAGTTATATTTTTAATAAGAAGGAACATTGTTTTAAGAAGAATTGAGGAAGGGTGAGATCTGAATTAGAGGGACTGACGATCAAGGAAAACGGCAAAAAACATCAACTGGCAATACAACGCATAAAACCACATACCAGAACTATTTGAGGCCAGACACTCGTTCCCTGCTAAGCGCTCAGCATTACTAAATATGAGGAAGACTGGTTGGTTCAGTGTCAGGATAATGTGACCGAGTGAAGTATCATGTCAATGGTGTGCTGCGTGACATTTCAGTGAGGCAGCACTATAAAGACCTATATATGAAGTAAAGGGACGTAAAACCTCAAGAAAACAAATAAACAAAACAAACAAGACTTTGGACGTTCATTTAATTAATTAAACGGAGTGGTCAAACACAAAATTAAAGACTGAAATATGCCACTAGAAAGAATAGTATTTATACAAGAGGCCCACGGGGCCTTTACGTCCATCTGGACAAAATTCTTTGTTTCTTACAAAGGGGTTTTACGCACTATTTTACTCATGTATTGGTCATATTGAGGTGGTGTCTGCTGTGATAGTGCAAACGTATGGTGGCTTTAGTGATGTGAAACCATAAGTCTACCTACAGGAGGACAGTGTTGGAAATGCTCTAAAAAACATATAAAATTATATCTACTTGATCATTTTTTTTACTGTTTATAAGCTTTTAAAAATGTTGTCAAATTTCACCCCTTTTGGCCCCCTCGTGGCATCCCCATTCAATTAAACAAACTTGAATCCTCTTCTCATAATGATACTTTCTTTGGTGTTGAACTTTGACCCCAAAACGCAAAACCTATTTTTGACCCAAAGGTCACGTCTTGAACAAACTTTGTGCTGTATGCCCAAAAATTACTATATACCAAAGCTAAAAGCTCTAAGCCTTCTAGTTTATTAGTAGAAGATTTGTGTAAATTTGCCAAATTTACCCCGTTTTGGACCCCAAAGTGGCACCCATGGAGGCTGAGCCCCTTCATTTGAACAAATCTCAATCCGCGTCCCAAAGGGATACTTCCTACCAAGTTCGGCTGAAATTGGTTCAGTAATTTTGAACAAGAAGTCGAAAATATGAAAAGTTAAAATATGTAATATAGTGTTGAAATTTGACCCCAACACGCGTAACCTATTTTTAACCTCAGGGTCACACCTTGCACAAACTTAATTCGCCATGCCCTTAAGTAACTACATACCAAATCATTAAACCCTCGGCTTTCTAGTTGAGTAGAAGAAGATTTTTGTCAATTTTTTGCCATTTTGCCTCCTAGGCCCGACCCCTTCATTTGAACAAATCTGAATCCCCTTCCCCTAGGGATACTTCCTACTAAGTTTTGATGAAAATGGTCCAGTGGTTTAGGAGAAGAAGTCGAAAAATATTAAAAGTTAACGCCGATGGACGACAGACGGACGACGGACGGGATTTGTGTGGGAAAAGTCAACCTTGGACCTTCGGTCTGAAGCTCTGAAGCCAAAGGATGGGATGGGGGTTGAAAAAATCACGATTGTAATGAAGTACAAAAACCACCCAAACAATACAGAAAAGGTGATTAATCATATAGAGAAACCGCCATAATTTAGAATACAGGTAAGTATCCTGGGTCCATAACGCAAACATATTGGACAGAACGTTATGAGGCGGAAATAAATGACGGAGTGCCTGCTATCAGCAGAATAAAATCATCCAAGGAATACAATACAAAATTTAAAACTGAAACATGCCACCAATAAATAAAATATATATAAGAGGAAAGAACCAATGTTCTCAGTGAGAAACGTTCGGCCCTAACTTCGGGTCTAGCTTAGAATCAACCGTCATCATTTAACCATCAAGAGAAAATAAATTTATAACTTTAGTACAGACAAGACCTCAAAGAAGGGCTGAAGTCAAGGGGTTTACAAATTACGATGGCAATGAAGTACAAAAAACACACACCAACAATACTGTAAAATTGTCTTGCCAAAACTTTAGATGTTCGCGCAGTCGAAATAGGAATTTTTTAAATGTATTCTTCTGGACACATGTTTCGGATTATACAGTCCTCATCAGCAGAGGTTACGTGTTGATATTTCCCACATACATAATGTGTGGTTATCACACTGCTTATGCGTCATATGATTAGACCGCACTGTCATACATCAGCGTCATGACCTCTAACGCCGGTACTTTCTTCGTTTCTGTTTCACCAGAACTGCATTGTTTAGCTCGCGTCAGGATTCCAGTTCAAAGTTTGGCGATAATCAATATACAAAACATTAGTTTTACGGTAAATCTTATCTATAAAATATTAAATTGTAGTTGAAATATACAACACGCGTGCAGTTACAACATTCTCTCTCTTGTAGTAGGGTAGTCAAGGAGACATGTCAGGCATGTGACCTGCTCACTGTGATATCACTACGAGCAATAACACTACACTAAAAAAGGTAAGTTTTACAAGGCGTTTTATTATGTGAGAAAGTAGTTCTCGCACTCGATTTGATTAGTTATGGTAAATAACACACGATATGTTTATTTTCCTACTGTTCGAGGCTCCGCCTGTATCGATCGTGACCTCTATAGAATACAATATTATCAAACGACATAAATGGGATCACATCCCACGAAGATAGGGGCCTAAAACAACAAACATTAATTTCCAATCATGCGTCAACAAGCGACACTAAAATATATGAAACATGTATGGTAAACTTGTAAACGACATCAAACAAGATGATTTGGGATATAAGCATCCAATGTAAACCTACGCGAAAGATACAAACTCGTGAGTAAAACACAAATGTCATCATTCATTTCACCCGAATGTGAAGAAAAAGAAAGTATATAATATAATTACCCTCAAACATAGTATATGATTTTCTGCAGGCGATAATGGGTGGCTTGCGCGTGAAAAAGTCGGAACGCGTTCCTATGTGATAAATGGATATTTTGCGACCCAACGTTTTTGAAGTTATGACCCGTCAAATTATGTCTTCTGCAGTTTTCAATAGTTTGACATAAATTTTACTTACATACATCGGTATTATGTAACAAAGACGACATACATCTAGAGGATTATGTGACAAAATCTCGTCCTAGAAATATTTTGTTAACCAACCAATTATTCAAATAATATGTATACATGTTATTCAATAAAGTTTGTTTTATGTATTTCAGTTATGTCTGTAAAACATGCTCTAATAGATAAATATACATAACAACACACTCTCTTTAATAGTCGACATTGAATGATTTAAAAAATATAGTTGTAACAACAACAACAACAACAACAACAACAACAAACAAGTAAAAACTGTCCAATATAATTTGTTTAGCTAAATCTGCTATACATTTAAAAACTATCAGTAATATTAAGTTGATAAATAAAAAAAAAAATGCATCGACAAGATGCAAAAATTACTAAAACATTAAAGTGTTGTGATGGATGTTGCAGGATAGGTGGGCTTTTGTATTGTTTTCTTCACGCCTTTCCTCAGTAGAACTTTCACGAGGTCTCCCAGTCTGTTGATGTCATCTTTGTTGTCACAATATGTTCTGCTTGCAGCGTCTGGCAGCTTGAGAGTAACCATGCTTACATCCTTTGAAAACATTGAAATCAAATTATTTTTAACTACATGTAATATGTTTGCAAAATGCATATCAATCATATGCATATCATAAATGCTGAACTAAGATGTTTGTGTTTATATCACACATATCACACGTCTGACGATGTGTGCTAGCTTTATTGTCAGTCAAACATTTTGGTGACAATTGAAATGCTTTTTGTGGGCGGTTGGTTGCTTGTTTAAATAAGTAAATCGAAAAACCAAGACGATATTCTAGGCCGTAAGTCCATGGACATTTGCAAAGAATAAGAAAACTTTGGACGCACACAGAAAAATGAACCAAAAATACATTTATTAACTTAAAATGGAAATATCACGAACTTCTATTAAAAAACTAGAAGCGAAACCAGGTGCTCGCGATATGGTAAGCGTTTCCTGCTACACATGTGCCACCCGCCGCGATGCCTCCGTGTCATTCCGGTGTATGGTAACCTAGTTAGTTTCCCAGTAAAATCGTACGTTCAGCATATTTCTGTTGAGCTAATATCATATAAACTGACTCTTATCGATTCATGCACGAGTCAAGTATTTAATGTAATGTTGTTACATGTACATCGAAAATCTTCATTTAAATCATACCTTGTTTTATGACATATAAGTTACGTTAACAATATGCTTGTAAATCGAGACATCCATACCGTATCTACAATTACTCAAAATAGTAAAATTGAAAAATCTGTTTTAGGGTATCTTGTCCGAGATTTAAAGTCTAACTACAGCCTAACCCTCATTAATGGAAGTTAAAATATAAACGAATATAGAAGTTATTAACATAGACTCATTTGGCGAAGCTTGGGAATAATTGGGAGGGAGAAAACTACCTCAAAACACCAATAAAAATCAAGTCAATGTTCATAGATAAATAATAATAATAAAAGAAGAAAAGCAAAAATCATATTTTAATTGTTTACAATGTACCTTGAACTAATATGCGTTTATTTGAATGACGAGTAAGTTCAAGTTGTACTGTATGTCATTGCAATATATATTATAGTTTAACTGCTCTTATTTTCAGAATGTGTATACTTGTTGGTTCAAATAAAATACCAAGACAAACCCGGAAGACTGTGTTAACACTCTGTATATTCCATTATCGTCCCATACATCATTTGGCTTTGCTATGCAATTCACTGGACGTACACCAATGGGAACTATGTATTCTTGAAAAGTAGAAAATATTAAAACTAAATTATAGATGTTTAAAAAACGGTATGAGTGGGATCAATAGAACGAGGTACATTGATAAATACACAATAACTGCAAAAAACAATTAAGCATCAGAATGTAAGTAATTGAATTGACATTGCAACAATTCTCAAGATTAGTAATCTATGCGGACCGACTTTGAACGGTCACCCAACACGAAACAAGGCGGCGTGGTTAAACCGGTTAATGAAGCGCCTCATCTCTCTCACTTCCCGCATGAGACTAGAAGTCAAAAGTATAGACATACATTTTATAATTTTAATAAATACACTTCATGGCGATGTACATCATTTCAACAACTAACCGCCCACATCAAATGTCCATAAAAATCTAAACGAGTAAAACGAATATACATAACAAAATTATTTACAAAAGGCAATTGGAAACACGACAATTAAACATAGGCTAGTAGCATAAAGCTGAAAACAGTGGCTAATAAGTGGTAGATTCAAAGATTCCACATTTAGTTAAGTATATGAAACATGACATTGATGAATATTCAGTGTGTTCGCATAGTTACAACAGCAACACCTAAGCCAACTTAAACTGCCAGAAATAAACACAAAAACAAAAAAAACAAAAAAACAAAATGGGGGATTGGGGGTCGCAGGAGAGTTAACAGTCACTCAGTTATGTGTCAGGGGAAAACAAAACTGGCTTACGTTATTGCTGTTACAGCAGTGTGAGCTTAGAAATGATGAACAAAGCGAAATTCAACTTACAATCAGAAGGACACATATCAGGACCTAGCCTACCCGATATAAGGAGTTTTCAACTGGAGCCCTTTATTGAGTCCCAATAGTATTGTTAGAAGGTGTACAATGCCAAAATCTATGCTAGTTAGAGGCGGTAAATCGACCCAATACTAGGCATGTAGTGCGTCTCACCATAAGAGGATCATAGCTACGTTTAAGGAATTTTCTTAAATTTTGAGTAGCAACAGAAGATATGATAGGGTTGTTTTTAATCTTCCTTCGTTTGAAAACAAGATCACCATAAAATGAGGGTTCTGAAATGCTTCTAGTTAGATACTTGGAAATACTAACTTGACAATATTTCAAAGGAATATTAGGATATTTTCTAAAAACAACTTGCCAAATATTTTACGTTGTTTATGATATCGATACACCTGTAAAAAAAAAAAGCTGGGATGTAAGGTCAATATTACGAGAATGAAAGATATTGACATTTGAACAAGCTCGAGCATAATGAAGTAATTGAGAAATATTAATGCCGCATTATAGAAGTCGTGGAATATCTCAAACAAGCCAAGAGTAATTTACAAATTGAAATTCAAAATCGTCTCTTTTATCGTAGATTTTAGAATGAGCTGTTCCACTAACAATATTAATGTCCAAGTCTTAAAATGTCGAAGCATTATCATATATGTTAACCTTGATAAAAAAACTATTGTCAACGTCTTTTAAAGAAGACTTGAGTTATAAACTAAAACGTTAAATATTGCTACACGAACGAACTTAAAAGTAAGAATGCAAAATCTTATTCATACTAGTACTGTTTGCATATTATGAGATTATCTAGTTTGTATATAATTTATTATCAACATTAACGCTTTTGTTTCAAGTCAAATAAATACCAGTTTGAGTATAAAATAAGTCTTCGCCACTGTATATATCAGCATCTTCATCAACTAACCCGTCGCAATCGTTATCAACTAGGTCTCCCTGGTAGCCAATAGTAGATGTACACGATGGCTGCATAATGAAAATAGAAAGTGCCTCCAGTCACCGCATGTTTATATCCATACGTGTACATAATGAACCGGTTGGTTTTTCTAAGATCTGTAGTATTGCAAGACAAATTAGTTAATATGAAAACCAAGACGCTTTTAAAAAGACGCAAGTCTATGAACTTGAGCAAATGACAGGAAAACGGGAAGAGGCATTCAAAAGACATCAAAAACCAAACTATGCGTAGATTTAACTAAGAAGAAACATAACCAACTTTTGTTAAAGACTAAAAGTGATACCAGATGTATGCGAGTGACATTATACAGGAGAAAGCGATAACTGGGATGGTGTGGTGAAACCAATTTACCTGTAACTTTCATGATACTTATTTGAACAATATAAAAGTTTCAGTGAAGTACGATCACATTTTTTACTCATGTTCTCAAGAGACTTGTTATGTATCGCCACATGAAAATAAAAATTTTCACAATTAAATCTACAACTCTTAATATGATACTTTGTAACATATAAGCAGATATGACAAAGGGAAAACTACCATTTGATAACCCCCGAGGTTGGTTTCTACTAAAATGTGTGTTGTGTTTTTGAAGCCCCCATGTTATCATTTTTTAATTATTGGGATCAAATCGTGAAATCAAAGTGTATTTGCTACAGAAAATGTTACAAGTAGAATAAGTCATTATTTAGGGTTGTTTGTAAGCAAAACCAAAAACAGATAGCGCGTCTGAAGAAAGAATAATTCATCTTTCAATAGTAACAATTAATTAATACGCAAAAAAACTATCAAGGGAGAAGTAGTTCCTTACGTCATTTTTTAAATAAACATTCGAACGATGTAACCCAGGAGGGATAGTCGCTGTAACTGTGTTATCTTTATTTTCTTTCACAACAACAACCATGAACACGGCGGACAAATGACTGATCTTCACTGGTGATTGTATATCAGGTGGGAGAACCATATTCATTGACACTAAATTGTCACCAGTTACTGCAATATACAACATCAATGATTCAATTCGTGCTAATATCGACAATATATATATAAATTAACATATTATTAATACATTAAACAAAAATAGAAAATATAGCCTAATTCTTGCAAGAAGAGGAGATATATTCAAGTTCATACTTATATTTATTTATATATTTATATAACCAATTGTATTTGCTTTTAGACAACATGTGTGTCTTCAATGCGCCTGCGCATTCTTCAGATCAAGCCAGGGTTATATGAATATGGGCGGCTTTGAATCGATTTTTGTCGCAGCAGAAACATATATACGGACATTTAAACGTTGTCTTTCGTGTTTTATTGACGGATAATAAATGAATTATGTAACAACCGCACAAGGTGATTTTTGACACGAAACTTTAGATCATTGTCTTTCATATTGACTTTCGTTAATATGTTCTCATTTGTTTGAATTAGAAATGTGTAGTGCCTGCTAAGCTTGGAACCATTGTTTACTTCGGAAAAAATTAATTATTCAAAGCAATATTTTCTCATATGTTTCCTTCTAGTTGAGCCCTCTAAAATTGCGTCCTCACTTTTGTTGTAATACATCATTATATGAATTCTTTATTTTATATATACAAGAACGGAAGTATGACATCTGAACCAGAGAAGACCGACAACTAAGGATAACTCTAACCAACCCCAAAGTGCTAGAGGACAGCACTATGACCATAATATTTAAGGCCAGTTACAGCAACGGGAAGATTTAGAAATTCTTACAACAACTGAATTTTTGCGATATAAATGATTATCAGGATCGCAACCTTCCTGGGGGAAATTCAAGGTGGGTACTCAAACAACAAATATCTGTACATCCTAAAAAATGGATACAATACTGGAATGACCCTTGAAATTAAAACATTCTTTATATGACAATACATTAAATTTAATTAAATAACTCCGTGACAAATATAACTTGATATTGGGGAATATTCACATCCAGTCTTAATAAAGCACCCAATGTTAAACAGCCTTTGTATTATATTAGTATAGTAAAACATATATATGTCACCGTGGACTTTTAATGTGCTACATTGGACTTAGAGTTAGCTTAAGATTAAGACAAAATTGTAGTCTGTTTTGAAGAAAATAATATATCAAAGTAAAATATTTTGCGAAAAATGTTTCTCTATTCAACATAAAACGAAAAACCAAGACGATTTTCAAAAGCCGTGGACATGGGCAACAAAAGGAATACATGGGACGCACACAGAAAAAATAACCAAATACACATTTTCATCTAAAACAGGAAACATCACACACTATTATTTAAAAAAAAAAACTAGAAGCGAAACCAGGTGCTAGCGATATAGTAAGGGTTTCCTGCTACACATGTGTCACCCGCCGCGATGCTTCCGTAAGTCACACTAATTTGTTATCAAAACATCATGAAAAAACTTACCCGATTTGACATGCTGTATAGATATCCATTTTAATCCAGAGAGAACCTCACCATTTACAGACAAATTAGTTTCACTACCATTTCTTATTGTAACATATATTATATATTTGTTAACATTAGTGACGTTTACACTAAATACATAATTACTAGACCATTGCTGCTTTGGTGGCAGACTGGTGGATGCATCGTCGCAATCGTCGCCAATGTTATGGAGAAGACAGAGAATTTTCTTATCTGACTTCACTTGGGTAAATACAACTGAGGGCACACTTAATGATATTGTCTCACGAAAGTTCACATTTTTCACAATATCGTCGCCACTGTTACCGTTATTTCCAATAGTTATGGTTGTAACACCAGGATCAACTGCAACACATTTTAATGTTCCATTCGATGGGAAGACAACAAAGTCTGTTCCTAATTTTGCATATCCTGGCAACTGTTCCAAAACATATTCACTATTTTCATCTGTAAATGGGTTACTACTATATATAGCAATAGGCAAGTTAGAGGATATGGTTGTTCCTGTAAAATCTCCATTACCGACAACTTTGTATACGTCAAACGCTCCTACTGCAATGGTAATCGACGTTCCACTTACATTTTGTTTCCCGCTTACTATTAGAACAATTGGTGAAGATATGTTCACGCTTGTAGAATTTTCAGTTACTACTATAAACACAGCACTTTGATTGGTTATTGCTAGAATTGTGTACATATTATCTAATGAATCCCGTGGGTGTATTGTATACTGTGACACGTTGTCGCTTACCACGAGAAACATATTTTCTGTCGATCTAACGCGGACTGTCATGTCAGTGACAGAAGAATTCACCTTTAGTTTAGTTTCAGTATTTGGATCAAGTATGACTGGACTGGTTAACTGTTCTGTAGGTGATATCCAGAAAGTAACATAGGTACGAACTAATGCCGCACTTAGAGCATAGAAAGTTAGGTCTCTACTGTCTTTTGCTAGTAATACCCAGAAGTCCGTACCACTAGAATCATATTCTGAAACAGAACAACAACATATAGTTATCGCAGGCTAATTATTTGACTCTTTGAATGAAGACCATATTGCAATTTAGAACGCCGCTTGTATTATGCAACGCATATCACTTACAATATACAATATCTATATATTATACATATTAATAAAGGTATCATTAAATATAACTAAATTATCAGTATTGTTTGATCATTGCCAAAACGTGAAGAGTATAAACAATATAGTCAAACCGTACATACCTTGATATTAGTGACATATTCTGATTTTGACGTGTACTCCCCTTTTTGTATTACGGAAAGGGTTGCCATATACCGAACGGACACGGAATCATCACGGCAGGTGACACATATGTAGCGAAATAAATGCCTTCGCGGGCATCTCGTTTTGCTTCTACTTTGTTTATAGAAGCCTGTGAAGTTTTCTTTTTTAAGTTAATAATTGTATTCGTGTTCTTTTCTCCGTATGTGTCACATGTTTTTCTTTTATTTGCCCATGTCAATGGAATCGTGTCTTTTTGAATATCGTCTCGGTTTTTCTAATTTACTACTTTATAACTGTTTAATGTATTTAACATTTTCTGTAATTAATGTTTTAATCTACGTAATTTGGGTTCAAAAAGATTCTGTGCTGGGTTTATAACGTAATTTTATATCTTTGTTACATGTATGTTGTTAGATCATGCAAATAGTTACGATCAATGCTGTAGCCTTTGGAGACAATCGCCCCATCCCGAACATTTGCTATTACTCTTGTTTTCTTTATTTTCTATGGCAAACATCCCAGCAAATCGTCAAATATATGTATACAGTAGAAAAAGGTGTTGTCCCCAACGGTTTACTCTAAGCTACTACCATGGCGTGATCAGCTCTCAATTCTTCACTGTTTGGTCTCCCCTCTAAAAATGGCTGTGTTTAACTTTCCTGTTTCCAAATTGCATCATGCTAATTGCATACCTTGTTCTGGCTGGTTTTTTGCGGTTATAGTATTGACTTTTATTTGAAAAACTAATTCCATGGTATGCTTGAAGTATTGTAACATTTCATAGGTTTAGCAAAAAAGCAATCATAATAGAGAATGTACCTACGATTGTTTGTAACTTTTGAACTAAATGATCGTCAAATATATGTATACAGTAGAAAAAGGTGTTGTCCCCAACGGTTTACTCTAAGCTACGACCATGGCGTGATCAGCTCTCAATTCTTCACTGTTCGGTCTCCCCTCTAAAAATAGCTGTGTTTAACTTTCCTGTTTCCAAATTGCATCATGCTAATTGCATACCTTGTTCTGGCTGGTTTTTTGCGGTTAT
>JAUMGZ010206237.1:0-12223 GCA_032359645.1 Pododesmus macrochisma | reverse complement strand
AAGTCAGACAGGTTGAAGGGTAGAGGCCAGACAAAGATCTGCACGTCCTTCGGAGGGAACGCTAAGCTGGCGGTCCCTAGTACAGGGATTTGAAACCCCCTGGCACGATAAAGACCCCCATGTTAAGTTGTTAAGTTCGATAGAGAGTAGGCGGAAACGCCACTGCATGGGCTCCTCCTTCTTTCTGAAGTATCTCTATTACTTTCGTTACTCGTTCCTGTCGCCGCTTCTCTTCCTGTCCTATCTTTTGGTTTTTCTCCTATGGTCTTTTGTCACAATATCGGTGACAGATTGTGGACGTGACGTTAAGCCTTAATTATACAAACAAAACTTGATGCAGATGTTCCTTGCGTTGTCCCCGTACATATTTGTCTAAGAAATTGCTGTTCTTAATCCAATATTGCCGACATGACTTCAGATTTGCTGAGACCTTTCCGTCTTCATGTCAAGAACAATTCATCTGATGTTCATGAAACTTAGTGTTTTGGATTCCTTGCATGGTCTGCGTTCAGATGTGTGTCCGACGTTGCCGAACTTATTCCAATGTTGCCGAACTTTGTCTTTTGTTATATCACCGCCATGGCTTTTGGTTAGCTGACACATGTGTACCTTTTCACTTCTTTTTAAGAGGCATTGCATTTAATATTGCTGTTATGGCTTCTGCTTGACTGCAAACCTTCTTGAAATTCTACTCATGATTATCGGTATGTTTCATAAAACTCTTGAGATGTTCGTTGCATAACCCAAGCACATCAAGTTAACAATCTTTGTGCATAAGCATTACTGTAAATGGGTATACATATGTATACATTCAAATACTCTTGGAGTTTGATTTAGTAATATACTGGCTTTGTTGGTTTTGTGCTTGTTGCAATATATTCCCTCCTTGTTGATGTATACAAGTGGCTGTTAAGGCCAACATGGGTCTTTTATTAATGTATATACATGAGTAGTAGTATCTTGAATTAAATTTCAAGCATGTAGACTTATAGTTTCTTCGGAATGAAGTTTAACGTCAAGTCTGAATCAATGAAATTGAAAACCGAGGACAATCTAGATCAAAGAGACCTGTTTTGATTGTGTTTCGGACGAACGTTTTTCCTTAAAAAATCAATAAATTCTAGACTAAACCAATAAAATGAAAATGTAGGTCAACGCGAAAGACTTTTGTGTGTAACAAGTAATACTCGTGAAGTTTCATATCTATTGGATTTGTTTGTAGATTAAGGTCCAAGGTGGACTTTTCTCGTACAAATCCTGTCCGTCATCCTTCCGTCGTAAACTTTTCACATTTTCGACTTCTCCTAAACCATTGGACCAATTTCATCCAAACTTGCTAGAAAGTATTCCTAGCGGAAGGAATTTTCAGATTTGTTCTAATGCAAGGGCTCGGTCCCAGGGGGCGCCAAAAGGGGGAAAATGACAAAATTGAGCTTAATGGTTTGATATTTAGTAAATTTAAGACATGGAGAACCGAGTTTGTTCAAGGCGTGACCCTGGGTTCAAAAACAGGTTACGCGTTTTGGGGTCAAAGTTCAACACTATATATATAGCAACTATGATAACTTTTCATGTTTGCGACTTCTTCTAAATATTTCAATTGTTTGTTGACTAAAGCAGATTTTTTTTCAAATCTAATCTACTTCGATTCTCGTGATGCAGATATGTGATTTTTAACACGAAAAACTGAAATCAAATTTTGCATTTTGACCACCTTGGCAGCCATTGTAAAAGCAACTTTAATATCGCTACAAGTATATCACTTCAATCAAACATGATAATGAGACTTTTCTTTTGGAACAACGATTGTTCATATAAAATCGGTGTCTGCCGGACAATTCGAAGTAGCCGCAACAGTGGTCATATTATAAATGTTTTATAGGCTAAATATGTTATAGATATGTTAAAAATACAAGGTGTTATCAGTGAACATAATATAAACCCCCAATTGGCAACTTGATTCTAAATTCATATTGAACGAGATATTCTCATGGAGGTACACTTTACAATTTTGCGCATTGCCTCTTTTATTGCGTACTTATTGTTCACAATAACAAAGAAAATTCTGGATATCTGCTAAGCTTCCCAATAACTAGCTGGTATATTGCAGTCTTTAGAATAAACGGTGCTGTATATTGTTTTGAACATCTGCATGCACGGCGAATGAGCAAAGAGTTTATTGATGTCCGTCCATGCGCTTAGTTGACGTTTTGGACGAAGTAGGTGATTCCTATCAGCGTGTATCAACAAATATACACCGTGTTTAACACAAACCCAGTCACTGATACACCAGATAAAACGCCTGTCAGCCACTGTGGTAATTACGCAGGACAAGTCTGCATTGGGGAGCGAGAGCAATTACAGTGTAAGCCGAAATAAACGTCACAGTCAATGAGTGTGTGCCTATGTATGACGGCGATATGATGGAGGAGGTATTTCATTACCCTCCCTCACGTGCACAAGTTTCTAGCCAAAACATTGCTACATACTATGTGTCGCATGGTTCAGTGCAGTCTCTATGTAGGAATCGCCCGTGATGTGACAACTTGTATACTTATTGGCTCTGAAGATTTATTTAGCGCTGTTTAATTGGCGAATTAGCGGGCACTTGGGCCCTGTCAGCCTGCAGATAACATGCTCAGCATACGACTCTCTAACCCGATTGTTGCCATTAGGAAGTGATAAGTCACAAGCCACTTTCCGCCACCTATGTTATGATTTCTGATTATATATTTTGGTGGTCATCAAAATGTTTATCACTAAGTGTCACTGATTGTGTATCACATACAGATGTAAGTTTTGACGTTTATTGCTGCTCGCGTACTGTTCCTTCAAACCAGCACCGCGTTTAACAAGCATCATGTGGATTGTTTCAAACTCGAAGTGAAACTAGTCAGTCGCTAATTGAAAATATTTGTTGCTGTTTTTTCTTGACAATACATAGATAACATTCCATATAACCAGTGGCAGTTTGAATGTGTACTGTGTCTATGATCACTTCGAAGACAAGTATTACATGTGAAGAAAGCTCCATTCATCAATTATACTATATAGCACAAAAGTATTTTCAATACGGTACACGGAATTTATATATAGAAAATGATGATTTTCCGACATTTTGATCATTTGCTATAGATATATATATATCGTAAAATAGTTTAAATTATCAGTGTCCGGTTGAGTAGATTTCAGGCAGATTTTTCTTAAAATATATATTATGATATACAAGTGTATATAAATATATGAAAAAGTAAATAAATCAGAAACATTACTATAAGTATGATAAAAAGTATCTTCGGTATCTAAAGTTATGTTTATGTAAAGCATCTGGAGATTTTAATAATGAAAGCGTTAATGCTTTACAACTTTAACTACACGTAACACCATTACTATTTATGATAAGCTGCATAATGTAATTTAATCACTGATGCTTGTTAATTACTCTTCGTAAACCCCGTAAGGGAATCTTTAAATATTATTTATTAATCTTGCTCCTTTTATTTGAAAATATATATACACACATTTAAATCAATTTAAACACAGGTATTACCCATAAAATGTCTAGTATATCAATTACAACCTTGTTATTAGTCCATCTGACCCAAAGGTCCAAAGTGGACTTTTCTAATAAAAATCCTGTCCGTCGTCCGTCGTTAACTTTTCACATTTTCGACTTCTTCTCCCTAACCACATGATCAATTTCATGCAACCTTGGTAGACAGTATCCTTAGTGGAAAGGGATTCAGATTTGTTCAAATGAAGGGTATTGGCCCCCAGGGGGCGCCACTAGGGGATCAAAAGGCGGAAATTTGACAAAATTTTAAAAATCTTTGTCTCATTAACTAGAAGGCCTAGAGCTTAATGATTTGGTATGTAGTGACTTTGGGGCGTAGAGAACCAAGTTTGGCCAAGGCATGACCCTGGGCCAAAAATGGGTTACGCCAATGTGTTAACTCTTCTTTTTTTGGCTTCTAGTCAAAAACTACTGGACAAATTTCATCTAAACTTGGTAGAATACAAAAATGCAACCTGAATCATGCCTCCGATAAATATGATATTTATAAGAGGAAGGAGCCAAAACTCTGTGTGAATTACCCCGTCGCGAACCCAAGATATTGCTCGATGCTGCTGTTATTAATGGACGCAAGAGCAGAATTAATTTTGAAATGACAAGAATTCAGTAAATCAAAGTTACAGAGCCAGTGAGGCAACGGTGACAAAAAGACATCCCTAGGGGGAGGGGGTTCAAATTTGTTCAGACGTTGAGGTTTGGCTCCCAGAGGGCACCTTTTTGGGGGCAAAATGGGGAACATTTAACCAAATATCAAAAATCTTCTGATAAACAAAAAGGCCTAGAGCTAAATGCGTTCCTATGTAGTAAATTTAGGACATGGAGAACCAAGTTTGTTCAAGGGGTGACCCTGGGGTAAAAAATGGATACACATTTTTGGGTCAAAGTTCAACACTATGGCAAATAAAAAAACTTCTTTTCAAAAACTATTGAACTAATTTCATTCAAACTTGGTTGAAGGCATCCCTAGGGGAAGGGTGTTCAGATTTGTTCAACTGAAGGGTCTTGGCCCTCAATGGGGCGACTTTTCGGGGCCCAAACTGGGGGAAATTGACAAAATTTGAAACATCTTTATCTGATAAACTAGATGGCTTTGAGCTTAATGCGTTAGTATGTAGTCACTTTAGGACATGAAGAATCAAGTTGTCCAAGGTATGACCCTGGGGTCAAAAATAGGTAAAGCGCTTTGGGGTCAAAGTTCAATACTATATATAGCAAGTACACTACTTTTGTATGTTATCTTTTTACATTTTTGATTTCTTGTCCAAATCTACTAGACCAATTTCATCCAACATTGGTAGAAAATTTCATCAAATGATAGTGTTTAGTCCCCAGGGGCGCCACTTTGGGGAAATTTAACAAAATTTCAAAAATCATGTGAACTTGAAGTCCTAGATCTAAATGCTTTGTTATGTAATATCTTAAGGGCATGGAGAACCAAGTTTGTTTAAAGCATAACCCTGTGGTCAAAAGTATTCAAATGCAAATATTTAGTTGTTGGCCTTTTTCAACCAGATGGTCGTTAAGGCCCGATGGGCCTCTTGTATTATTAAATATGATTATCAATCTATAAGTGAACATGTTTACATATAAGTGTAATTTGGTTCTTACATAAGTGGCTGACATTCATGTGACATGGTCCTTTTTCCCAATCAGTACAGAACAGAACATGTGTATCTAAGATTTTGTTGTAATAGAACAATGCTCCATTACACGTTTTTAGTCCACCTGGACTTTTTCAGAAGTCCACAGAGGACTTTTCTCATACCAATCCGTCTGTCGTCGTCCGTCGTCATCGTCCGTTGTCGTCGTCCGTCGTTAACTTTCACATTTTAAACTTATTCTCAAAAACTACTGAGGCAATTATGACCAAACTTGCTTTGAATGTTCTTTGCATGGTCCCCTTTCAGGTATGTATTCGATTTTGCCGAATTCCATCCAATATGGCCGCTGTGGCTTCTGATTGGCTGAGACATTTTCATCTTCTTGTCTAGAACCGTTGGTCATATTTACACGAAACTTGATGTACATGTTCCTTGGCCCCCACATCAGAAAGTTTATAAAAAAGATTATAATGCACTTATATGACGTATGCCAATTTATTACCGAGCCAACACATGGACAGGATTCCATTTTGAAAGTTGTCTTCGCAAACCTCTCTGATTATTTGTATGCAATATGCTTGTATGGTTTTCAGACCATCATGCTGTCATTGTACGTATGCAATTATTATCATATAAGCAAATATTAAAAATTGCTTTCATTTTTCTACAACTAAATGTTTGTCTTGGTCTACCCCAGATGTTTTGGCCATCCGTAAAGGACATGTATTGAGATAGTAATACTCTCAGAATGCTTGTCGTTATTTGATATACATTTGAAACCTTACTAACTGTCTTGACAACATATTTTGTGACGTGTTTGCCTTTCTTTTCTTGTTGCATTGATTATCTATTATAACGCCACCTTTGCTGGTGAGAACTGGGTTGTTCAAAACACGTGTCCAGAGGAATACGTTTCAATATTTCTGTTTTGACTACGCGTACATTTTAAATTTTGTATTTTTTATTGGGTATTGATTTTGTACATCATAACCATCGTGAATTTTTTGTTACCGTTTCCCCTTTTGCCCTGTCGCCTAGATTTGCTGTCGTCTTGTATATTCAAAGTTAATTCTTCTCTTGCGTCTTCTATTGGGTATGGATTTTGTACATCATAACCATCGTGAATTTTAAGTCACCGTTTCCTCCTTTTGCCCTGTCGCCTAGATTTGCTGTCGTCTTGTCTATTCAAAATTAATTCTTCTCTTGCGTCTATTAAAGACGACAGCTTCGAGCAAGATCTGTGGCTCGGATGGGTTTTCTCGCACAGAGTTTTGGCTCCTCCCTCTTATTAATACCATATTTATCAGAGGCATGATTCAGATTGCATTTTTGTATTCTAACCCCTGATGCAAAAAAGGGATAGAACATGTTCTAATACAGAGACAGATTTTGCTTGCTATTGCGTTACTTACGCTGTAATATTACGCTTCTCGAAATAATCCGTAGGGAAAATTTATTGTTGTTGTGTTCATAACTTCATCTATCTGTCTTTTGTTCTGTTCATCCAATTGCTATTGTTTCCTCCGACTTTATAAAGATTTCGCATACGCTTATAATTTATATTTTATTGCTAAGTTACTAATCAGTCAAGCCTTTCGACATATTTGAAACTACAGAATCTAACATCCTTGTGTATATTGCATGGTAAGGACACCGATGGATGTGTCAACATTGACAACAGTATCTCTATTGTACGTAATCGTAGGAAGTCGAGGTCAAAATAAAACCAACAAAAACTCGGTGATTCTGGTCTTAAATTACGTTATCATTTTCTTAATGTTCTTGTTAACTTAGTCGTAAGTCATTATAAAGTACGTTACTTATTCATGTTTACCTGAAAGACGGCTTGATGTAACCCTTGCGCGAACAGATAAATTGTCTAATAATCACACATCTTTATGTGATGTGCATAGCAATTCTACATTATAGTGAACTTCTTGTCCTACGTTTTTGCAGGAAGCTCGTCTTTTCTAAAGAGAGAAAAAACACATGTGATGAAATCTTGGTATAGGAGTGTAACGGAGGGTTTATTGCCATATGATGGATACCAATTTAGAACTACAAATTGGGGTATTTGCATTCGTTTGAATTTATAACATTTAAATTACTCTTGTGTTATAGGTTTCTGTCGAAGATTTGGAGCCAGAGTTTCGGAATATGACCAAAGAAACGACGCTTTCCTACAACAAAGGACTGTAAAACATACAAAGGATCACGCTTTCTGTGCCATAAATCAGATTATATAAGTAAGGATTGTCCTCGAAATGACAAATTGAAACATTTGATTATATAGCCATGATTATATATTCCAGTACATCCATAATTTAAAATGTTCTCTCAAACAGCATTAAAAGTGGTAAATACTTGTAAGTATGCAAGTGCCGTAGCGAATCATAAAATGTTTTAAGAATGAAATTGTTTTTCAAATAGTCCAATGATGGCTGCATCACTATATATTGCTTTAATACTAGGATGTAAATACTTAAACATATACTTAACCTGTTTTGCATATAATTAAACACGCATCTATTTTTTTATAATTATAATTCAGTGCTTGATAATTCAGTGTCGTTATTTAAGATTGACATCCTTATCTATATATAAAAAAAAAACTCCGGAAGTTTTTGTTGTAACGATGGTTGTTTTCATTCATATATAATTATATTTTATATACTGTTTTATACTGTAACATTTACTCGATTACTTTATATCAAGTCACCATATGGTGCATCTGTTTCGCCCATTAATCCTGGTGATCTAATAATTATTGTAGTAATTTACATGTGAATACTAAATGTACTTTAAACAATTTTTAAAATTAAAAAGGTTATTATTTTAGCGTGATACGTTTATCGCAATGCTATCATTTTATAAGAAAAAGCACTTTAAGTTTGAAACATTTCTCATAAAATATTGTACATATGAGATGGCACAGTATTATTGTTTTTTTTTTGTTTTTACAAAAGCGTATGTGCATTGTTAAATTTTAACAACTTATATATGACACCTATTAAAATTATTTTCATTTTTCTTAATTATGAAATGTCATTAATGTATGAATTATTACTTTGTATGCAACCTACATTGTTAATGTTAATGGTTATAACTTTGATTTAGTTATACTGTATTTACACTTTTTAAAGTTTGTTGTAATCGTGAAATTGGGTTGTAACCATGGATAAGTGTGTTGTTCAATGGATAAAGTGTGTTGTTACCATGAGGAAAATGTGTTTTAACCATGGAGAAAAGTTGCTGCGGTAAGGGAAATTATAATATATGTGTAGAATGTTTATTATGTTATACATTTGAGATAAATCAATAAGATTCACTTAAAATGCGTGTTTGTAATACACATTTACATATTTTAATTGATACAATTTTTCCAATTGATTTATATTTGTAATCTTAGTGTCTGAAATCAGAAGTTAAAGCTGTGATAGAGTAATGATTGTTGCAATTGTTGCTGTATGTAAATGAATTTTTATAATCGTATATATGAACTGAATCATCAAATCATGTTTTAACTAAGGAAAAATATGTATTTTATATAAATTAACTAACTAAATAACTAACATTGTATAATATGTACATAAACGGTGCTATAATGAGGAGCTATGATGTCTTGTTTTTATTTTACCCACAATTTGACCAGTAGAACGAAAAAATGGTTTTTGGCATCCCCTCCTCCCTCTCCAAAGGTTATATCAGGCTGTCAAATCTGTTTGCATAATAGTTCCTTTCGTATGACATATTTCATTTAGTCATTAGAAGGAAACCATATCCTTACACTGAAAAAGGCTCATTGTTTCTAAAAATGAAAATATGAACTTCAATTCCGTTCCGAGCGATATCTTTAGTTCCTTTGGTTAAAATCAAGCTGGGTATGTTTGTTCGAAGTTAATAAAGACAATTCGTATTGATTTTCTGTTCATATGTCAAGGCCATCACCACAAAAAATATATATGTGTCTTTAGTTTGTTTTTACACACACACGACATATTTAGTTCCTTTCGCGGAATTCGGTCCATATTTTGTATGGTGGTTCCCTAATACGAAAGGAAGGTCTCTAGATTGTGATTTTAGTCATAATTATATAGTAATCAGGTTAATTATAATTTTTTTTAAATATTGCGATTTGACAACTATTACTTAATCGGTTGAATGGGGAGGCTAGGATCCCGTTAATTGATTTAACCACACCTTTCAATCTGGTTATATATAAGTAAATGATGAGTATTTTTTATGCTGGTATGAGTCGGTCAAGGTCAGGCAATATTAAAATAAATGGAATGTTTGGACTTGATTTACAGAATAGAGTACACATTTTCAATTTCAATTTATTCATTACTTTACTCATTCCTTGTATAAAGTAGTAAATCGAAAAACCAAGACGATATTCTAATGCCGTAATTCCGTGGACATTTCTATTAACGTCTTCCCTCCCCACTCATAGGATATACTCGGTTTCTGGGTGAAGTGGTTAAAGCCACCCACAACGACTAGCTCTTGCTCAAAAAGCAAGGAAGTGTATTCTATAGAAAGGAATAAGCTAAATTCATCATGCCTTATTTAGACAGGTGTATTTCACATTTTAGACATTTATTCTTATTGGAAATTTCTGATTTTTACCAGTTTTCGTTTTAACGTGTATAACCCTCTTACGATGAGGTCTTGACTATAAGGAGACACACTCGTGTTGTACTTAACAAAATGTGTATCAATTAAGCACAGGAAACAATGACTTAAGTTAAGTGTAAAGATTGTGTATTTAGTAGTGTGATAAGAATAGTTAAACATATAAGATATCAAAGAAGGGTCACCCATCTCGCTAGTCCCGTGCTATGTGGTTATTACAATAGATAAAACCATACGGAAATACCATGCAAACATTCAATAAACATCTTCCTCGAAAACACCATTAGAATACAATCTACGTGGCCACCCATGCTACGACATGTGATAGGCTGCTCCGGGAGCTTAATTACCCTGAAAATGGTCTTATTATGTGTAAAAGAATAACACATACGAAATTTGTGAGCAATAAATCACATCTCCCATGTGTGAATTGTAGGTCTTTAGCTAAGTGATTTCTATACCTCCCAGGCGATACAGGGGGAGGGGGAGTCGAAACAATTCCTAATTACTGTTTCAAGATGTAATCTATCGCGATAATTAATCACCGGAACACCAGGGGTTAAATAGATGTATATCTGTGAAGCCAAAACACCAGTGAGGATAGTTTTTATTTTCATATAGTTTTTGAATTTTTTTTACAAAACTGTTAAGTTTGTTTGAACACTTGAGTCAATTCTGAATAAATAGTTTAGTTTCAATCAATCCTCAAGGTCAAAGTCAATTTCAAAGGTTTAATCATAAGACGTAACTCATAATGTTTAACCTTGAAACTTGTTGAAATGTAATAAATATCTATTAAAAGTCATCTGTCACGGAAAATAACACATTTCAATATTGTGTGTTACAATATAATCAAGATTGAGATACATGTGGAGTTTTCTTTTAAAACTAGTTGACTGTTAACCAAATACAACTCATTTCGAAACTTAGTAAAAAATTCCTGAAAGAAGTGCTGATGTCAGTGGTTATTGGATAAGATAAAAAAGAAAGAATCACATTTAAACTGTCTTTTGTGAGTGAATCGATACATTTTTGGACAGATACATAAAAGTATAAATCTTAATGCCTCCAGTTCTGATGAAATGTTTTTACAAAAATTGTGTTAGTTAATTTAGAGTTGACCATAAGCCTTAAACTAAATAAATAATAGTACTTGATATCATGTTTCACCAGAAAAAGTTTGAAATGAAATATTTTATCATAAACCGAATTCATTCTTAATTTAAATATTACTCTTAATCTTCTTTAAAATATTTAGCATTGTGTACTTATTATGTGGCGACAATTTCACTGCTGGCTCTTCTTTATCTATAAATGGATGTCTTGTATGCCCTGTGTTCCTCATTCAACCCTTTCATTATGCAAACAAAAAGGCTATAAAATGAAAAAGTTATGTTCAAAAGCACCATTTCAAGTTTTTAAATAATTTTAAAAACAAGAATGTAGGCTATAACAATGCAAAAACACAATTTGATGTGTGCTCTACTTAAATTTGATCTAAACCGTTTCATAAAGTTGATCTAAACCGTTTCATAAAGTTGATCTAAACCGTTTGAACGTAAGTATGTGTCTTTAGAATATTATTGTATATTTCTAGTGTGTTCAGATTGTGGCAGATAAACGAAGACGGGGAAAGAAATTAGAACTGGAAACAGTTTTGATTGTCATTACCTAACTCAAAAAAATCTATTTGATTCATTAAATCGCCCAGTCTAGTCACATCCTGTGTGAGCATAAAACCCTGGTAAAGCGGTGCCTTTAATTCTCCTAATGCGGAATAAATAGGTCTGAGAAAGATAGAACGAGATGATGGTCCAATGTCAGTTGTGATTATGGAATCTTTTGGAAGCATGTAGTATCACCTCAGAGCAAGTATGAAGGCATTGTGAATGATTATTAACAAACTTTACTCCCCTTTTAGCAGTACAAAGAGCATGAAGAATTAGTTTGGTGTCAGCTTCGTCGTGTGAACACTTCAGATGGTCTGCAATGTTTCCATTGTTACACATTACCTGTTGATGGTATGCTACCATAACTGTTGTTAAAGAGCTCTGAAATATATGAACAGATGTTTTGCCAAATGTTCTGTGAGTTGCTGTTTTGTTTCTTAATGTGAAAGGAATTTCTTGAGGGGCACATAAGCAATTCTTGTGCTGTCCATGATGTGAATTGCCATGTACACTGAACCTTGCGTATGATGTCGTCTTTCATGTGTGCCTGTTTTTAATGAAAAGGAATGTCATACCAGTCATGAATAAGGTGAAACCGGTACAGGTTACTCGGTTTGTGCAAAAAACGTTCTTGAACGAATTTGGCATGTATGTCTTGCAACTGGTTTGTTCGAAACACGTGTCCAGAGGAATACGTTTAAAAATTCCTGTTTTGACTACGCGCACATTTTAAATTTTGGCAA
>JAUMGZ010206236.1:0-22852 GCA_032359645.1 Pododesmus macrochisma | reverse complement strand
CCTATGGTTCCTAAGCTCAGATGGTTGAGTGTTGGAATCCTGACCTATAGTTCTTAGGCTCAGTTGGTTTGAGTGTTGGAGACCTGACCTATGGTTCCTAAGCTCAGTTGGTTGAGTGTTGGAATCCTGACCTATGGTTCTTAGGCTTAGTTGGTTGAGTGTTGGAGTCCTGACCTATGGTTCCTAAGCTCAGATGGTTGAGTGTTGGAATCCTGGCCTATGGTTCTTAGGCTCAGTTGGTTGAGTGTTGGAGTCCTGACCTATGGTTCCTAAGCTCAGATGGTTGAGTGTTGGAATCCTGACCTATAGTTCTTAGGCTCAGTTGGTTTGAGTGTTTGAGTCCTGACCTATGGTTCCTAAGCTCAGATGGTTGAGTGTTGGGGTCCTGCTCTATGGTTCTTAGGCTCAGTTGGTTTGAGTGTTGGAGTCCTGACCTATGGTTCCTAAGCTCAGTTGGTTGAGTGTTGGAGTCCTGACCTATGGTTCTTAGGCTCAGTTGGTTTGAGTGTTAGCGTCCTGACCTATGGTTCTTAGACTCAGTTGGTTCAAGTGTTGGATTTTTGATGTAGAGGTCCCAGGTTCATTTAGGAGTCCCAGGTACATTAATGGTACAGAATTGGACCTCTGACTCGAGTTCAGTTGGCCCAGTGTTGGACTCTTGACCTAGTTTCTCTGGTTTAGTTATTTAAGTGTTGGATTCTTGACCTTGAGGTTCTTTGACAGCTTTATTGAATATGACCTAAACTTACGTTGTTGTTAAAAAGTATATAAAAATATCAAGATTCCTAGCTATAATGTGGTCAAGTGTCCAAATGTTCTTTAAGGCCAAAATGGGCTAGGTTCCTGTAGCTAGGTTTAGTTTATAGTGCTGGACTCCTCACCAGGGAGTCCTAGGTTAAGTTTGTCTTTAATGAACTGCTGATTTACAGGTCCAAGCATCAATAAGCAGTGTATTAGACCCCTGTCCTATGGCTGTGAGTCCCAGGTTTAGTTGGCACAGTGTTTTACTCCTGACTATGCGAGGTCCCATGTTTCTTGGTTTTTTTGGTTGTATTCTACTCCTACTTTTAACTACATGTTATATATCAAACTTCAAATTGTAATTATTCTAGACAAGCAAATCAATAACTACTGAAGACGTCATACGTATATGCATATATGTATTACTGGTGTAAATTGTATGGGCACATTAGATGAAAGTCACAAGAATCAGTTTGACTACTAACATGTAAGTATCTAACAACAATTACCTAACTTCCAAGAGATACATGATTGGTTCTTACTTGTAGAAGGTTACAAGGTCATGGTGACACAGCAGTACAAGAAGTGGAGGATAAAATAAAGTAAGAACAGCAACACTTCATTATAACCAGCGACTGGGACTAGTAGGGAATCACAACTAAAGAACAGTAATTGAACTTTATGAATATATAATTACTCAATAATGTATATAAATTTTGGAAATCTAGTTAGAATTTAAAAATTGGCTAATAAAACAAAAAACATTATACATTCTCTTTCCCTTGAATACACTTTGTTTCATTATCCTTTCAGTATCAATAGTAAGTCTAGGTAAATAGGAATATAAAGACCTGTTGATATTGGATAACATGAACTTAGAACACTCTAGCAGTCACAAGAACAATAAAATATTGTTTATATGATTTCATTGTCAGATTAGTTGTACTTTTAGTGTTAACAACTTAAATTTAACAATATTTAACCATATGAAGTAATTGTTCTTTATTTTGGCTTGGGTCAGTGTAATGTGGCATACACAGGTCCCGTGAGTGGCTTACATGTCATTTATAAATAACAATATTCATAATCACTCAGTCATAAAAATATATCGGTTATTCAATACACTGAAACAAAGCTTGTGTTCTATACTGTACCTCCTGGTAGGAGTTTTCCTTCCAAAATGTAGACATCACACAGCTGTCAAACATTAAACAATAATAATATCCTGGAAGAAACCCATAACTATAGAACATCTAAGTGTTTTGGTAAACAACGTCCAAGTGTTTTAGTAAACACACACATATTTCCTAGTCAACTAGTTATGAATCCTAGCCATTACATATAATTTGTAAAAGTGGCAGACACGGTCACAAACTGCATAATCCATTATGATTCTTTTCACCAGATAAATACGCTTTTACGTGGTACATGATTGTGTGCATTATCTAGGTAGAATGCTGTACATTACATAACCTTTTACTACACCTATAGGAAACATACAAGCAAACATGCCACAAAACAACTACAGTGTAGTTGGTACGTAAACATTTTAAGACAAAACTTGTGACTTTCTATTCTATTGACTTATAGACAGGTAAAAGTGTGATTTTATCAGCTGTGTGTCTGATCACAGGTGAAACATACCCCCAGGAACAGATGAGTTTGATTTGAACACTAGTACACAGCACTACTGGCAGAACTGTAACTGTTAACCAAGGTCCCTAATATTGTACAGTAATCATTGAGAAAACAGTATATAGCTTTCGTACATCAAACAGTCTACCCACGTAGAAAGCTGTACCTACAAAATGGTAACGTGAATAAACAAAACTGATTATTATCAAGAGATTGCAGCTGACATTAATGTACCATTTCTTAAAAGGTGCTTCATGCAAGGGGCTTGCTTAATTTTCACGAAGTAAAAAAGTGTTCTGTGACCTTTATAGATATTCTCTTGCATAATATACATTTGTTGTTTATTGGGGTTTAGCATCCCTTTAACTCATGTAAAGGTCATATCGAGACAGTGTCTGCTTGTGACAGTGAACACTTATGGTCTCACTGAATGATTCTTTACTTGGTCACATTATCCCGACACCGAGCCAACCAGTCCTCCTCCTTCCCAGTAATACAGAGTGCTTAGCAGGGAGCGAGAAAATTGCCTTATTTTAAAGTCTTAGGTTTTGAAGCGACCAGGATTGATCCCACGACCTGGGATTTTAGCACCAGTCTACCATCACAACTGGGCCACAGCGCTGGTCCCTGTAATCAGGGTGATATGAAGGTCATGTTTCCCAAGGAAAATTAAAACACAACAAATTTGACCACAAATGATACTACATAATCATTTGAAAAGACTTTTTCCATACATTTAAGATCAACAGAGCACAAAAAGTGTTATTTTATTAGTACTTTATCGAGTCTCATAAATTGTTTGTTTCAGTATAATTGAGTTTTTATTTATTTGAGCATGTAAATATTCACTTATTAACAAAAATATTTAAGATATACAAAAAAGTCACCAAACCCAGTTCACTTCACAAAGTTTTTCATCACTTAAATTTTTTAATTTTTCATATAAAAAAGTTATCAATGAAGATACATCATTGTACAAGGATGTGGTCAGTAGGAACCATTAGTTATCTATACTACAGATCTTATGATCTATACTGATCAACTATCCTATTACTACTGAAGGATATCAATGACTGTCATCAGCCCGTGCCAGTAACAACTTAATACTCTTCAATTGTAAGTAGATTTATTGCTTTTCTAAAGATGTCAAGCAGAAAATTTCAGCTTAAAATCATACATATCATCAAGAGTGGTGTGAGTCATAACTATACCACTGTCACTTGAAATCATGAGCATTAACATTGAATAAAAAGATAGTGTTACTCATCATTACGATTCACAAGACGTTTTTCTTAACATTTATTACAACTAATAATAGTCCCTCACAACGCGGGTCTCCTTTACTGTGCTACAGAATAAAGATGACAAAACATCTTCAAACAAAATTTCAGTCATGTATTATAAATAAATGTTCTTTTTTATGCAATTAAAAACACATTAAATATGTACTATAAAAATACATTACCAAATGGAAGTCTCTGGGATCAAGCTGCACACTTCCCCACACTTTCATTCTCTTTAGCTTAAGCTTTGTCATATGTAGACTTTGTTTTATGGATAGTCAGAGAATTAAAGGTAAGTGAAAAGGTAACCGACCCTATCACTAGTCAATAGAATCAAACAAATGTCAATTAAACTCCAATATAATCCAACACCGATAGTCTGAGTTTAAATAGCCTCTTTCTATCCAAAAAATCAAACAGCATACAAAGACAGTCAACTTGAAATTAAAATGAATAGTGGATGGTTGAACATACCACAAGATTATAAATTTGACAGTCGAGACACAATGTTTATCTATACTTTAAAACACGTGGTTCATGGGACAGGAAGGCCGTAAATGATCATGTTTACCTTAAAAATCATGTCGTGTTGCAAGGTAGACCAGTACCAGGATATGGAAATGAGTCAAATACCTGTCAAGTCAAACCGCGTGGTAACCTTAGTACACACTTTAAAGAGATACATTGTTCTTGGTCAAGTTAATTTGAAAATTCTAATCTGAACTCAACAAAATCAGTGTTATCTGTGAAATGATCAAAGAGGATGCTAAAGATAGCTAAGATTAATGTGTTTTCTTTATTTATTTATACTGTTGCATGTTCGGGAGCTATTTAATTTGAAATTTTAAACAAAGATTAATCAATCACCTTCAGGGTTTAAACACTAGATTACACTATTCTGACAGCATTATATCCAGTTTTTCAACAATAATTTCAATTAAATACTTCAATTTGTATTTAAATATTTTATTTGTTTAAAAGGGTGTTTAAAGACACAATATAAGTCCATCACTGAATTATTAGTCATTTCATGAGTAAATATTGGCTCTTATAAATGATGAGTTCTTTAATTTGCCCCGGACATAGGACAGCCATTTTCGGACTGAGGCTGATCAAAAGAGATACCGGTACTCAAAATTAATGTAAAATGTAAAAGTGTAAAATTAAATTTGAAATGAAATTTGCTAAGATATCACCAAACCCCCAATCACCTGCATACACATATGGACATGCCAAATACAAATCATATATGGAACAGCTATAACTAAAGCTTGTTAAGATTCTTGTATTACACATGTACATATGACTGTGGTGGAATACTGTAGAGAAGTAGCACTATAAAGTCAGTCCACCCTATCACAAGCAAACACCGTCACAAAAATTACATCTGGATTTTTTTATTCAAGAAAAAACATATATAGTACTTTTTTGTGTAAATTGCAATGGTGTAAAACAGAGACAAACATTAGTTTTGAGGTTACTTTCTTTTCTATTTAAAGTAATGTTCTCAAATGACTGTAAATGTGTTTTCTAGTTAGTGATGTAGCTATATATAGATATATAGAATGATTGCATGTTATCTATGTGTTTTGACTAGTAATATATAGAATCGTGTATTAAAGTCAAATCTTGTACTCCACCAGATTATTTTTAGCATCAGGTATAAAACCTTATTGAGATGTAAACAGGATATAAATGTTTGTACTTTACATCACTTTGCCTGTTAGTTCATACCAATTAGCTGTTAGAGCAACATTAGAAATAGCTTGTACAATACAATAAAGACAGTATTAGATAAGGTGAAATACCTTCAATAATAACCTTGTTAGTTCTATAAAGACCTTTTTTATGTGCAAATATGCCAACACTTACCTCTGGTATTCCACTGAAGTCAAAGTAAATTCTAGTTTGTAATTTAAACTGTAATTTGCCATAAAGTTCCATAATAGTCAATCCATTAGCAAATTTTGTATTCATTTTCAGTGAAATGAAATGTGTGTTCCTAACTGCACTTAGAGTTCATTTAACAACTGAGTTTGTTACCATACCAGTGGCATATTAATTGACAGACAGTACTGCTCAGTTTTTTAACGTGCAATTGCACACAAAAATGTATCACTGTTGACTATTAATATAATCCACATACTTAGATATAATCATTTCCTCTTGTCTGTAATGCATGTCCACTATATGAGTACAGTTCAATGTACTGATCAACAATCCAAAATTAATAACCACACAGAATGCTCCTTTCTCTTACTGATATAAACAATGATTACAGAGCACAGTAGTTTATACAATTGATTATCATGCTGTCAAAATACTACATAAGCTGATCTAATTATGCAGCGGCACACAGCATATATAGGTCAGTGGTAATGTCAATCGGCTTCACAACTGACACAGCTTATATAGAGTATATATCCATCTGTAGCAGTCCTCTGTTTTTGTTGCAGAAGTCAAACATCAATAGACAGTACATGTCATATATTTACAAGCATGGCTTCAACAAAAGTCTTTAAAAAGTTCAGAGTCGGAGTATAAAAATTTAAATTCTAAACTGTTAACCACACTTGAACATTTTACAAACCAAAATATCACTTGCAACAGATCTCCTTTCACGACTACAATAATCTGTAAGATGAATGTTTATATAGTATATTATCAATATATTTCTAGGTAACAGCTGGTCAACGTGTGTCATGAAATTCCAAGTTTATTACTACTATATAGAAACAGTTTGTACACCTCAACATTCGCAAACACCGTTTCATTTATTAGTAATAAGTAACATTCCTTGGTGCAACAGATGCACAGGTAGAACAACTGTTTACTAATCCTGGATTCATCATCACACAACTTTCATAGTCCACACACATAACATTATTTCAAAGGAAATTCCATTATCAGAATATCCAGAGCTCTTTAAAGAATTTAAACTTTTTGAAGTCCCATAATAACCATATCAATTTTAGTGACTTTATTAATGATAACTATCGGACAGCCTTCTCCTTAAGTTTGCAGATACATGTATATCCATCGAATTCAACTGACGAGACTGTTTAATATACAATCTACCAGCCATGATCTTGTATAAAAAAGTGAACATGCAATATCCATTATACCCATGGTATAGACACCAACTATCATATCCTGTATTATTTGACAATCATCATAATGACTATATAAGAGATTTATTGGCCAGACTTTGATAAATCATCTTGTCAGTCACTGTATAGGTATTATGTACATAATACACAGGAAATGTAATGCACCTTTACTCAAAAGCAATAGTAAGTAGTAATTGTTGACAGTTAAATATGGGGCAATGTAAGGTAAGACCTGCTGCCTGCATGTTGTCTTGATTCATACAAATGAGTCATAACTAAGTCTTTGTGTTGGAAAATATAAAAAAGTATTTAAAACCAGCTTTATTATACATTTATCAGGACACTGGGTGTCACTGAATGATAATTAATGACCTAAATCAAATGTACTGGGATGGTATATCTTTACTGGAAAGTCTCTAGCTTACAGGGAGAACTACGAAAACAAATATTTACATAATGGATTACAACTTTTAAAGAAATTTAACAAGTTGAATAAAGAACAGGATTTTATAAATGATATTCTAAATGTTTTTCTTCATTTTACAGGTGTTTCTGTCATGACTGATTGCCTCCCCTGTAGCTGTTGCTAGGCATGCAGATGAATGTTGCCTCCACTACCACTTCTACTAGGCATAGAAATGAGTGTTACCTCCCCTGCAGCTGTTGCTAGGCACATATAAATGAGTGTTGCCTCCCCTGCTGCTGTTGCTAGGCACATATATATGAGTGTTGTCCCCTGCAGCTGTTGCTAAGCATGGAGATGAGTGTTGCCTCCCCTGCAGCTGCTGCTAGGCATAGAAATGAGTGTTGCCTCCACTGCAGCTGTTGCTAGGCATAGAGACGAGTGCTGCCTCCCCTGCAGCTGTTGCTAGGCATGGAAATGATTGTTTCCTCCCCTGCAGCTGTTGCTAGGCACATGTTGCCTCCCCTGCAGCTGTTGCTAGGCATGGAGATGGGTGTTGCCTCCCCTGAAGCTGTAGCTAGGCACATATTTAAGTGTTGCCTCCACTGCAGCTGTTGTAAGGCATGAAGATCAGTAGACAACAAGAAGTGTAACAGAAGAATATGATTTCTATCCTAGTTGTGTAGCACCTTTGTGTATATGCCAAATCTCAGAAATAGAGCATTTAAATATAAATTTTTTGTTTAGGTCAGCTTGTATAATAATCATAAAATGTTTAAAGTAAAGAATTGTCAATACTGTTAATGTTACAACAAAGTAATGTTTGCATGTTCAGGAAAACCTCTACTTAAACATTTGGAAGTAACATGCATATCTGCCTAAACTCATAAGGCTATGAACAAAGAAAAATGATCTCCAATCCTTTAATTGTGGTTATAGCTGTGAGTATACTTGTACATAAATGCATACACCTCATACAAATATACTATTTCAATTTCTATAAATGCACTAAATCAACACTTTAGACTGATAGAGAGTTACTTTGATAAAATGTCAATATGCAGTTACAACAAAAATCACTTTTAAAAAACGTGTTGATTTCTATGTTAAATATATACCTAAAGGAAGGTGTATTAAGAATGCAACCATTGTTTGTGCAATCCCCTGAAATGTTTATATAGTCCAATGCAAGTACATCTTGTTGATTTACATGTCCTCCAGACTACCAGACTATAGAAAACAAACATACTTAGCAATCAACACTACACTAAACCTCGAGAATGACAAGTGATGCAATATTTACTGAGTGCAGGGTCATAAACAATATCAAGATATCAATCTTAATTTTTCTGTTTACAATCCAACGTGGTCATAGACACTGCAGGAATTAATTCTTTTTTCCAAATTTATAATACATCTTTGTACCGCCGGACAATAGACACTGAAGAATTAGTTAGTTTTTAATTTTTGATTAATGATACACGTACACCTGTGTATTAATTCTATTCATACCTGTGTGAGCATCAATTTAGAAAGGATGACATTTGATAACAAAGGAAAATGCTATTTATAAACAAACTTCAAATTTCAATAACAAGAGGCCCATCGGGCCTTAACCTCCATCTTGCTTAGATAGGCCAAAAACTAAATATTTACTTTTGACCCCAGGGTCTTAAACAAACTTGGTTCTCCATGCCCTTAACAACAAAGCATAAAGTTCTAGACCTTCAAGTTTACAAGAAGAGTTTTGAAATTTTGTCAAATTCCCCCCCCCCCTTTTGACCCCCTTGTAGTGCCCCCTGGAGGCCCAGCCCCTTCATTTGAGTAAATCTGAATCCCCTTTCCCTAGGGATACTTCCTACCAAATTTGGATAAAATGGGTCCAGTGGTTAAGGAGAAGAAGTCTAAAATGTGAAAAGTTATCGACAACGGACAACGGACTGGATTTGTATGGGAAATGTCAACCTTGGACCTTTGGTCCAGATGGACTAAAAACAAAATATTTGAGGCAGGTCACCACCATGGGATGACATAGAATGTTCACAGAATTGAATGGTGTGATTTTTTTGGTTAATAAGATCCTAACCTTCCCACTTAACCTTTGGAGGGGAGGTGGCTCAATCCAATAACATTTCAAAAATCTGAAAATAAACTTTCTAAACATTTAATGAGGACTCAACAAGCACAAAAATTGTCATAATTCAACAGTGGGCTTAAAAATATGAAATATTTATATATATATATATGGTTTCTATGAATGAACAACAACTTAGTCAAATTAGACAGGATGGATAGACATTTTTCCATCCAGTCTAAGCAAAAGACATAAACATGTGACTAGAAAACATCAACAAACACTACAAGTACAACCGAAATGTCAGAACAACTGGCATTTAACCCATTAATACCTTGAAAGTAAAAATAGAACTACATAACAAGATGAATGCAACAGACCTTTTTAAAGTAATTTGAACATGCTGAAGTATTCAACATTTACCAAATTTTGAGGGCATTAAATTCATGTTTGACACACTTTAAATAAATAAAATTTGTTTGCATAATTTAAAGATCATCCTAGCTCATATATAGTTTAACAGTGTAAGTGCTAGGCCCGTAACGGCTAACTGAAGGTATTACTGTAACTTTTCTGATATTTACATAATATTGCATCCTACCTAAAAGATATACACAGTAACGTTTTCGATATTTAAATGATATTGCACTCTAACAGCAGACTACACTGAAACTAACCTTTAATAAAGGTTATTACCATCAATAACACTTTGATATTATACATAACGCTATGATTACAAAGTAACTGTTTGATATAAATCATTATATTGAATTTTAATTAAAGTTTACTAAGCAACATACAGATATTATATTGCACCCTAACTGAAAGTTGGGGGCAACATATTGATTGATTATTCAGAATTATAAATGTTGAACTAAATAATATTTTAGTTGTAGCATGTGTATTCAAAGGTCTTTTAAAAAAGGAATTTTTTAACAATAGCTTTACAGAACAAATTACAATGTAAACAATGAATAACTATGTAGTTCAAAAAATATAAATTCTGTCAAATACAAAGGGCAACAACTCTCATGATCAATGACCATGTTACAGTATAAACAACACAAGACTGCAAATTATCTTATGTTTACTGCAGCTTCTTGCAAAAAACAATTTACTTTTGTTTTCAAAATGTTCAAACTATAAGTACAATGCACAATTTTATATTAATTCAATTTACTTGAATCTACTTAATAAACAAATATTCTGATTAAGTTCTGTTAATGGTTGTATAAACAAAATATTTACAGGTATAATGTATAAATCTGCAAAGCTGCAGTTATTACGGAGTAATTGTTTGACCATAATTTTTTGGTTTATACATCCGTAAACAAAACTTTTAATCAGATCATTTCTTATAGTTCATTTGGCATGACATGCCATAAAATACTTGTATAGGCATCATATTTTCATTTACTTCTATGTCTGTAAAAAATATGATAAATTGTGGTTATATTGTTACACCATTTATCAAGACTGTGACATGTACTCTATATATGTCAATCAAGAAAAACAAAATAAATGAAATTGTGAATCATGTTGCTGTACTAATATCAACCATGTATTCCCTGTGAAACTTAAAGATTTTATAAAAATATTATATCAATTTTTCAACCAAAGAAAATCCCATTTACAAATAAAATTGTACTAGTTATTACATGACAATTAGACAACCCTTCTATATCTTTACACAAATAAAACTGAAAAGCTTTCGTCTTATTCACGTCCTTTAAAACCTGTTCAAGGACAGTTTCACAGTAAGTTATCTTTTGTGAAGAGCATTTCATTATGCAGGGGTATAGAAATGCTCAACTTACAGTATGACATAATACTGGCATTATATTAATGAGAACATATATGCATGTATACGTAATTGAAATCTTTTTTAAAATACCTAATTTTTTTCATATTTATGTCTAGAACAGTGACAAACTTCAATAAACTGAAGATTGTAAATCAGCTACATGTGTAGGAGTTGAAAACAAGAGGCCCATAGGGCCTAAATGATCACCTGAATAATTCAAGTCAAACATTTTTACGTGTTATATATGGTCTATATAAAGATTATAAACATTAGGCAATAAATAACTCTGCAAGTCAGGAGATGTTGACCTGAATTAAGTACCGATATATATGCGTGAAATGCTCCACTAAGTAAGATGTGTACATGTGTGTAAATAAGCATCACAACACTACACTGTAGGTCAACATCCTATCAACAGTTCTTGACAAGTCGAAAATGTCTCAGCCAATCAGAAGCCATGGCAACCATATAAGATGGGGTTCGGAAAATCTGATCAAGGGTTCTTGAAAAAAAGTCAAAAATGTCTCAGCCAATCAGAAGCCTGGACAGCCATATTGGATGGATTTTGTCCATGTTGGACACAAATATGAAAGGGGACCATGTAAGGAACATCTACAGCAAGTTTTGTCAAAATTAAAATACAAAATGTTAACCATTTGTTAACCCCCCATGCCAGAGTAGTTTGTTTATACACAGATTTTGTTTTTGTTCGTTATCTTTGTAAACATTAAATCAAGAATGATGCATATCAAATATATAAGTAATCAGAGCATCGGTTTATGAGAAAAGGATTTTATCTATGGGGGCCAGCCCCTTTTTATTCGCAAACTTGAAGCAGCTTACCATAGGTTGCACTTTCTGCTAAATTTGGTTGAAATTGACCCAGTGGTTCTAGAGAAGAAGTGGACAATGTGAAAAGTTTATGGACATGGCAAGATGACGCACAAAGAACGGTTACAATAAGTCACACTGGCTCAGGTGACCTAAAAATCAGTAATCTTGCAAATGAACTTTGCACTCTAAGCAAAAATTTTGATCATAAATACGGCACTCATATTTATACACTTTTAACTGAATTATTATTACTTCAGTATTATATTTCTAGGTGAAAAAATGAGGAGTATTTTAGTTTTTCATTTACATAAACAGTACTTATTCTGCAAAGCACCTTGCTACATTCATATATATTGCAACACAAGTTTATCAAATAGGATTGTAACTTTCAAGGTGAAGTTTTGTTTAAAAGCATTACCAAGTTCCAACTTTGGTACATGTATCTTCCACTTATTAGTGTGAATAAAATGGTTGGGACAAGACAGAGACAGACTTTTGATATGCTGCCAAGATCAAAATATAGAGCAAAGGTTTAGCATGTAACATATTGATATCCCCATATATATTTACTAGCTAATGTAACATAAACAAACATAGGCATTTGGGAACATATTGGCTAATCCTTATTTTTTATGGGGAGGGGAGTCAACATTATATCCCCTATGATAATGCTGTTCCCACCCACCAACACTCACACCCCCATTTTTTTTTATATACCGGTATTGGGCTATACCCTTAGCCCCTGTATAAAGGAATGCACAGCAGCAGGCATATGGACGGACAAGCATATTATGTCCAGTAAATATATAAATACATAGATGAATAATAAAGAATAATAATAAATCATTAAATGGCTCAGTGCATAGATGAATAATACTAAATGGCTTTAAAGTGACATATGCACTCCGCTACTCATTATTAGGATAAAAGCAATTACTACAATATAACAAAATATTTATAACTATACATGTAGCATTATAATTAGGTGATCTGCCATAAAATGATTGTTTTATAAGTTAGATTAATTTCTAGCAACAGAAATATTGAAGACCCGCCTCCTGATCAGTCATTATCTCTCATTAGTATGCAGACAAAGTTAGAGTGGGCAGCGGTATAGTTTACAAATAGCAGTTTACTTGACTATTTTTTGTGCAAACCAATGCAAGCACACATCTATATAGCCCTGACACAATGCACTCTTTCTAAGCATAGGTAAAATCGTATCCTGATACACCTACATGTATATCACTGAATAAACTCTGCCCGAAAACATAAACAAAAAACAACAACACTGACTAAATGTTTGTCCCAAGCATTACTCATGTGAAGACGACTTGTGGATGTTTTCCTTGTTTCAGTACCGAAATTGAAAATTGAAGCACTATGCGCTTGTCAGAAACCAATGCCTGTCAGTCATTTATAATTCACCCAGAAATTAGAAAATTGTGTTACTTTTGAAATTTGGTATGTTTGTGAAGATACACGAGCTTCAGGTTGAAATAATGAAAAGTTACCAACTTTTCATGCTTAAAGAAATAGCATTCACTTAAAAATTGCTATTTGTTAGTGCATATGACACTTTTTTATGTGAAAAGGTTTTCATAATTTGTACCGTATTGGAAACAATTTGTACATGTACATGTATATAAAACAGAAAAAAAAGCTGTATATATAGTGGTACATGTACATGTACTTAAATAGTAATTTTCTGGCTAAGCTTTAGCAATTAACTTACATGTATTGTTCAAAGGATGGCATGCATGGTTGATATTCAAGGTAAAATATTGATATATCTATATAATATGGTATACATGTATATATATACATATATATGCACTGACTGCAAATCAGCTCTGTACATATTTCAAAATTATTAATAAAGCTTTTTCTTACCTTCTGTAAATTGGATTCATTATCCTTTTCATTATCAGTAATTTTGATCCATAACTGTGGATTTGTTTTAAAACCATACTTTTTCTTAAGTTTAGATATAAGGCCATAAGCCTTAGTGACAGCCATAGTATAGTTATTCACAATTTATTGATGTGCTGATCAAGTGCATAACATTTGTCATAGCGTATCAATGTATATGACGCCCTTCAAACTTTAAAATATTCAGGTTTATTCATTTTACTTTTTATGAAGTGAATTAAAGCGTTTGGTGACAACTCGGAACACATTATATTATAATCTGAAGCATGAATAAAGTCTGGGGATGTCCATGAATTATGATAATGTGTAAACAGAGTTACGTCAAAACTTGTATCTTATCCTGACTGGAATTTAAACTTAACAAGTCTTTCATACATCTCTTCAACTGCAAAGAGTTGTGATCAGATTACACCTCCAGTTATAATTCATGATTCTCTCTGAAACTTCAGTAGTTCTAACACAATTAATGACCATTTTTTCACTGTCATTGTTAAGGCAGAATTGTAATGCATGGCTAAATGTCAATCCAGTTTTTCCTGCAAATGTAACCTTGAAAAAGTCCTCTTATTTTATAGAGGAGCCATATATGAAGTTACATACGGTATATACACACAGGTAGCTATATAGCAATGAGTAACATCAACTTTTGATGTTATAATTAACAGTGTGGTAAAGAGATAGGTTACAGTGGTTACTTCAGTCATTTATTAAATAAGAGACTATTGAAGCAGGAGCTATTTGTTACACCCCTAGGCTTTCATCACTGGTACTTTATGTACTATATACTACTGAGTCTGTGCCTTGTATGGGTGGGCATGCTAGATATATCTTCAAGCAATCAGCAGATAAGGTAATCATTCAAGCTGGTCATCTTTCATTAGACAGATTTCACTTTCACTGACCATAGTGTTAAATGTCTCAGCTTATGGCTACTTTATCTCGATTTATAAGCAAGGAAGCGATAACATTCCTTTAATTGCTTCAATTCAAAGGATAAGCCACACAGTTTGACAACAGGCATATATAGTCATTGATACACAGATAACAGGAGTGCCCTTTTTATGTCACATTTCATGTCATTGTGACATTTCATTTACAGAACAATTGCATTTTGATTCCATTTAGGTTCAAATTATGTGTCTTTTTCTTATCACTTGTAGATATCAATGCAAAATTGCTACAGCATAAATTGGAGAAAACATTTTGAATCAATTATAAAATCAATATATATAGAGCATGATCATGAAGATTTCACAAACTTCTTTTTCATATTTATATTAAGACACTTAATCTTGTTCATGTAATTAGACTTGTGTGAATATTAGTGATATTCCCCATATTTCCTTAAAGAAGAATAAGATAAAAAATCTTTTAATGCACATGTTGAGCAATATTTAATATATCAAAAGGAGGTCACAAATTATGGTTAACAATTCTTTTTATCAACATTAAGGTTTGTGGCTTTGTCAGTTTCATACATGTATAGGTCAAGAAAAATTAATATTGTGTTTCGGCTTCAAAAAAATTAGGGTAGGTAGGTAGGCAAATCTTTTTTTATGATAGGTTATATAGAGACAGAGATTCGAACTTTATCAGTACTTGCCTGAAAATGGCATAAAAACTTTTAGGGTAGGTACTTAAAAATAGGGTCGGTAGGGTTATAGCGGAAACACAATTATCAAAACTTGCAGAAGTCAAGTACTGCACATAAAATACACACTGATAATAACATGTACTTATATTAGCCAATGTATTAAAGTAAATGTAATAGTCTTAATAGTTACATCTTATATTGTTTATATTGTTTAATCTCTAAATAATCTTACTGTAACAAATACAGACAAATCTGAAATTGATGATACTATGTACAGAAGATCTTAAGAGTGACTCATACTTCTGATCAATCTATACTAGCAGCAGCTCCAACAGCAGTATATAGCTTGACAGAATTATCAATACTGAATAACCGTTATACAGACAAAATTCCTAATATCTAGAAATGGTTGCTGGCAATGTAACAATAACATCAATACTAAATAAATATCTTACATAAAAGATATGTATTTCAAATATTACTTGAAACTTGACATTAAGCTTAAGTCCTTCATACATCATTTCTAAGCAAATAAGTTTGGCTACACTTCAATTGCTTTTTCTATGGGCTTTCAAGCATAAATTATGTTTAAGACATTAATATGTAAAATAAAAATGAGTTATCAAGAAGCAACATACTGTTATCTTGTATTTTCTCAAACCTGTTTACAATTACATTTGTACTTTATTAAAAACAAATTTGTGAAAAAGCTAAATTTTCACAGACTGTTGAAATACTTATAGTTGTCTGCTGAATATATTAACATAAATGTACTTCCTGAAGTTCCAGCATCTTAAAATCAACATCTTAATAGAAACCTTATGAAACTAAAAAAAATCCTTAACTTATCAACCAACTCTAATATGTCCATGCACATGGATAATATTCATCACCTCAATTTGTGTTCTGTAACCAATATGGCAATATTGTGCAAATTTGGGGACGAAAACAAAATCAAAAATTGAAAAATGTCTTTCTCCAATTTAAGATTGAGATCTTTTATGAAAGTAATGATGTTACAGTGTGAAAAGTAGCCTAAAAACACTCCTAGGCCTACTTATTTTCACAAGAGGAGATCTCCTTTACCTCAATCTGTAGAGCGTTGGATTGTTGAGTCAGAGGTCTAACTGGTTCGAACCCAAGAGGAGTCAGTGATATAAATTGGCCCCGTTACATTTGGGCCAACAAAGGGACCTGGATATATTAAATCTGCCTGACAGGACAGATAGAGGGTCCCCATGGCCAGCTAATACATGACTGCTGTACCGCCAAAAGTCGGGGACGCCACTCTCTTTGTAGGGGGACAATGTCACAGTGTGAAAAGTAGCCTAAAAACACTCCTACTAGTTTTTGCTAAAGTCGATCTCCTTTTGCTCAATCTATAAAACGTTGGACTGTGAAGTCAGAGGTTCCAAGTTCGAACCCCAGGGGGGTCAGTGATATTTATTGACCTTGTTACACTGATATTTTATTTTCATAGTCTAAAGAATTTTTACATGACGTTCAGAGCATAAAAAAAGAAAAGAATTGTTACCATTTATTTAGTTATCAAGTCTGGATTCTCCTCAGAGTAAAGCTTTGGTAATATGAGCCATTTGAACTGTCATTTGGATAACCATTTTGTTTGAAAAAATCTAGGTCAAAACATCTTTTTTAAGATTGTTTTACTAGATCTATATTTTAAAATATGGTGATGGGAGGAGTCTCTTTTCACACAAGGTCAAAAGCAACATAAGAGTTTGTACATGTACATTTTCACACCAATGTGATGACAATTTTTGTCAATTGCTAAATACGAGAACCAGTTGGTGTCCAAGGAATTACTGATTTAGCAGGACTGTACCCAGTAAAATATTACATTATAATTTGTTACAGAGTTCCAACAGGAATAAGAGTAAACTGAAGCTGATCAAATATTTTCTGGTCAAGGTTAAGGTAGACCATTGTATACTTGGCCAAATTTGTTATTTCTTTGACAAGAAACTGTCATTTTTTCAGGCCTATTGAAGAAACGGAACTTTTTTATTTGAGTGATGATTCACTGTTCAGCAACTGGTATCATCAAATCCAACATGCACTTAGTGACTTTTCATCAAGCACTGTGTCAGTCTGTGGCACAGACATTACACTGGGATCCTCCATACCCTAAAAATAGCAGACGAAATCAATAAAAATGTTTCAATATATGTCTTACCAACGCCATTCTCCTTTTCTACAAATATCTATTAATGTGGTCACATTTTTGATTCACTTTCTAATTATTTGCATCGATAATTGTCATTGTAAATGCACACATGCCACATGAAAACACAGCTTCTGTTGCTGCTATCACGCATGGTTGATTCTCCAGGAAATGCAAAATAGTTTCCAGGACTGAATTCGATCCCAATCTCTGATTGGTCAATACGTTTTGTAAAATCCAACATGGAGGTTGTAAACATCCTGTCACTACCGCTCAGATGTTGAAACTTGAAATTTGTTGACATGTACGCTTATACAGAGCAGGGAGACTCTGCAGATAATTATCAGCGATCTGTTAGAGGTTAATGTTACGAAAATGTGCCATTTTAAAGTTTACAATATTAGAAAAACCGCCAACGCACTTGCTTACAGTAGGGCTAGCGGCCACACAAGGATTCGATTCCTTTCATACAATACACAAATTCTTGTTTCTCTATGTTGACTTACGTTGACGTATTTTATGATTTAAAAAAACTTAATTGTTGTGGAGTTAAGTGCAAATTAAAAATTATTTTTAACTTGAAAAGCAAATATTGTCCTGGTTCATTGTAATGAAACGAACGAATTTGCACAAGTGAATCATGTTAGAACATGATTTATTATAGCACAAATCTATCGCAGGATGTCACATCTTATCTTGCTACTGGTTTTATTGGCAATTCTGCCTCTACCAGTCATCGTATTAGCACTTATGGCTCTTAAACAATGAGTTCTTTTACATGCCTTAGAGACACGGGACCGCCATTTTCGAGTCCCCATTCGACGGACCATATTGATATGAGCTGCCGGTTAAGTGTATTGCTCAAGTACACACCTGACAGTGCTGTAGCTGAGCCGCGAACTCCCAACCTCGCGTCTCCGAGAGATTAGAAATCCTGCGCACTAAACACTACTCCACCGAGGCCGACATAATAATACTTTTTAAGAAGCATCGAAAGTAAAAAAGAAATGGTCAGAAATAGGATTTTAACATGCATTTTGTAAGATCTGTGAATGATTTGTATGAGTCTGGCCATGGTCTCGCATCGTAAATGAGGGTACTTAAACCTCATTTACTGATCAGGAAAAGCAAATATATTTTATCATTTTGCAAATTGCATTTATGAATTTAATATTCTTCAAATATGTGGAATCTTTGTTGCGTTATATATTATGTCTGTCTATAGTTATGTATACATCACACTCTGATCATGAGCTTTATATATATTATAAGCATTTCAGCTAGCCCAAGGATTTCGGCATGTTAAATTAATTAATTGCCACTGTAAATTAATTCGATCACACATGAAAATAAACGAGGTCAAACTGTAAAGTTATACCATCTCTAACAAAGAAATAAAATATGGGAAGAATTAACGACCAAACAATAACAACTTTACATTTAGGATAAGATAATTTGTACCTTTGTTTCCTTTTGATAAATTTAAATTTACAAACATAAAAGTAAATTTACCAAAATGTTAACATTAAAATAAATAAATAATTTTAACTTATTTTAGCAATTATGCTGCAAACAGTTATGAATTTTTTGTTTAATTTTATGAAAAAATCAATGCAAATTGATAACACATGTACATATACAATTTACTCAATTAAAATGATTAGAATACAAAGATATAATATTTTCTTGACACCATTGATTATTACAGCATTTGTTTTCTTGACCTGTTACAATGCTACCTATACTAATTAAAACAAAGACATAAATTTTCCAAATTTCAAAGGCAACTCAAATTGAAAACAAAAATGCCAAGTTTTTTTTAGCCTTTCAGAAGAAACTCTATTTGATCATATTTTTTTTTAAATCTTAGATATGTGTTTTGTTGAAATCAGGATTCCTGTCTCTATGTAGCTTATATGTGTTAAAACATAGATGAAAGCAAAAACCTAAATTAAATATGCTTTCCTAATGTATTGTCATGGATCAATTAGTACTGTTAAGAGTGTTTGCAGAAACACATGTACAGGGATTATTTTCCTACATACTTGGCAAGTCTCCCTATTTAAGAGGGAGAATCCCAATTTTTGACCCTCATTTTTGAATTATCATATACAATCAATTTTCCATAAATCTTGTTTTAATCTCAAGTCAAATTATATTAATGCATTGCACAAAGAAATAAAAAAATAGGTTATTTTAGACTATTATTTGCCAAAAGGGCGCATTGTAGGTACTTTTAGATATTTATAGATTATAAGGATATCTCCCCAATGAAAATTTTGAAAACTTGGCAAGTATATTCCTAGATATCAGTAAACAGGGCTAGGGGCAAGCACTAGTTCATTTTCAAGAGTCAATAGATTTATTTTCATTCTTAATTGTTTGCCTTTATATTTACAGTAAAATCCTTTTCCAATGTGTGTTTATACAAATGTAGTATACATTCAATAATTATACAGATAAAATATTAATATTCATAGTTTGCATGCATATGCCCCATTGATTTAATTTGTTTGCAGTTTAAACTAGTGGTGTGTACGTATACGTAGTATATACATATACACAGATAATCTTGTTGGAGATATGAAAAAGTAAACAAATATGTAGTAATTATTTCAGACATATTTAATGTTTTCATGTATACATGTATATATTTTACCAGATCGTGCCAATGCAAGTCTCCATGATCTCGAAGATGTTCTATGTGGAACAGGCACTAGTCCCAATACTTCAGCCACAGCTTTTGCAAAGGACAGGCTGAAATCCACAGTTCAACCACGAACGCTCAGTTGGTACGAGGACAAAAGTAGACCACAAAAATATAAAAATGCTGCCAATCAACTGGGTGAAATACTCAGTACGTCTGCTGCAGCTGTTCAGGAGGAACCTCAGGCAAGAAGATACATACATTTTATAAGAATATATCAATCATCTTTTTATTTTTATTATTGTTTACATTATTATTACAAATTTAAAATCTCAAATACAGTCGGTACATGGTTTTTAAATTTCAGTAGTTCAAGTTATGAATATCTTAAACAAAATATTGAATACTTTTTATGAAATTTTATTTATTATTTCTTCTAACTGATTACATATAGATATCTGATAAACTTTGAAATGAAAAATATGTGATTGTAAGAGTAGACATATTGAGATAAAATAATAATGTAATAGTAAATAGCTATAGATAATAAGTAGTAACATAAGACTACCCTAAAAAGGTAGCTTGCATTTGACTGATCATAATGAAGGAACTGTACAGTAGACAGATAAACTGAGATAAAGACTGGTAACATTATAAGTGTGCAGTAGATAGATAAACAGAGATTAAGACTGGTATATATATAGATAGCAGTGCAGTAGACAGATACACTAAGGTAATTTGAAAGCATTAAGAACAAGTATTGTAACAAGCAATATCCTAATTATATAATTGTAGAGGAATGAAGCTCCAAGGATGCCAGTGGGTTATCTGCCTTCTCCAGAAGAGGCAGCCACAATGTTACAATCACAGACAAGTTACATTCATCAGCTGGAGAATGAAAACAGATATATAAAGGTTGCATAATATCTTGTACCTCTATAAGTGAAAGCAAATATTTAGTAAATTTCAAAACTAGGAAATATCAAATCAGAACCTGTCTGTCAATTCACTGAGATAAAATTTTTGCTTGAAATAAAGAAATATTTTGCCAAACTCTGTTGAGAAGGTCACTCTAAGAATCCTCAGGCCTGGCTTATTCAAAATCTTTCCCAAACAATCTGCATTTAGAATTGTTAAATATTGATGAATGTTAATAACTTGTTGTTAAATTTCTGATATTTTTTTGTTTTCTTTCCCTGCATTGGAATTGAAGCTAGTCTAGATCTGCATTTAAAAGTAATTGTTGACAATCCGTTTGCAGGAAGAATTATTTTTTTTAAAATCCAAAGTAAGCGAACTGTTGGATGAAAACAAGCGCTTACACGAGGAATTAAAAAAGAGTGTTCTACAAGAAATTCTTGGAGTTGAGGGAGATTTAAGTAAGGTATGACTGCATATCATGTTCTTCTGTAATCATTATATTAATGACATTCATCATGTAAAAAACAAATTTTAACTAAAAGCTAAATGTAAATTGGAAGATCTGTGTACTGTAATGGCTGTAACATCAAGATATGTGTACTGCCATGACTATTCTATAACAGAGATTCTGTTACTTCAAGATCAAAGCAGGAACCTGTTGCCACAAAGACACGAATATTAATGTGAGCTTATTTTGTGTAATGTTTTTATTTATATCAGAAATATACAGGTAACATGAGTTTAACTGGGCATCAGTTACATTTAACTTACACTTAAATGATGTACTGGAACTAGGTCAAATTAAGCTCTTCATGAAAACATTACAGTAATCAGAACCTTTACAAAACTAAGATCAAATGATCAGAAAATGTTGGATTTGGTATTTTTAAAAATATGCACGATATCCAAAACGTGCAAAGCTGGTTCATATTAAATTTGTTACATGTTGACATATGTTCATTATCATTTACAGATTGATGACTCTTTTATACTGGATGATGACAGAAAATCATTCCACAGTCGTGATATCAGAAACCTACAAATTGAACTGGTAATTATATTTAGCTTATGAAATGTATTCTTTCTCACATACAAATTTGTAGCTAATATAAGTGAAATGTTTTACATACCATTAACATTAAATACGTACTGTAAGTCAGTTTGCTCTAAGATGGCTGGTTAATTACCTTACATAAAAATAACATTATTATTTATTGTATGTAATTACAGGAGAATCCTTACATTGCATTCAAAATATGATTTCTATTTTTTTTATGGCAGGAGAGACTCAGTTCACTTCATGCCAGTAGAACAAACAGACTAGAAGCACAACTTACTCACTCAAGGTAACATTAATATACATATGATTCAAGTACAATAAAGCACATGCGATTACTAGCAATAATCTTTACTTTCAATTTTTCATAAAATCAAAACTTTAAAATTAAGAAAGTGCATATGAGTGGGTGTGCTCTCCTACCCCCACCACAAAATAACCTAGTTTATAAAACTGAAAAAATTACCAACACATAAAGCCAAAAATATAATAATAAAATAGTTTTTGAGCACTTAATATTTATGAAAAGAGAAAAAAGACTACTTACATACAAATGAATTGTGCATTGTTTTACAGAGAGGAGATTCAGAAGTATGAACAGTTGGTTGAAGATTTGAGGTCACAACTAAGGATGA
>JAUMGZ010206225.1:0-12223 GCA_032359645.1 Pododesmus macrochisma | reverse complement strand
CTATTTACTAGGATAAGGTACTATAACATATATTCATTCTATAAAGAAGATCACAATTTTATATCAAAGCTTTGACCATGAAGGAAATTTCAGTTTTCACAATTGCTCCCTTTCGTTATTCATATGATTATTATGATGATTAAATTGTTGATTAACTTATTTTATTATAATGGTTTTGGAAAGAGTTTTATTGTTGTGATATAATAATAATGAATATTATTGGTAAATTATTTTGCACTGTGGATTTCCTTACAGTTCACAGATTTGATTCTAAATGAAATTCACAAGGTTGTGTATTATTGTGTCAAATTTTTCTTGCTAATGCTTGTATCGGTATATTATTCCTATTTAATGTTAAAGATAAGGAGCCCTAGTTTGGACACTCATTTTATTAATACTTTAATATTCTTATGTTAAAGTAGAAATATATTTTGTACAATATTTATAATAAATGGACATGTGCATTTAAACAGATTACAATTTTTGTTGTTATTTTGTAGTTCACTTAACCTGGAGAGGGTTTTATTGAGCAAAATTTGTTTGCCAGTATCATTACTCACTTTCATCTGCATGTCTAAACTATATTTATGTCTCTGTAACAAAAGTAGTTGTGGCATTAAGTGATTTATCTGTCCCTAATTCTGTTTAGTTTAGACTTTTTTCGATCTTTTCTGTGTGGTTTCTACTTGAAGAGTACTAAACAAAAAAATTGAAAGTAGGTTGCTCCGACTTTTGTGACCTATATTTCCATTACACTATTTTAGGTTACACTTTAAATCAATTTCAACCTTCACTCAGAATATTCATGTTGGACCTGCCCATATCACCAAAAGATATGTATTAATTTGTTCAATGATACATGTAATTACAAGTTTAAGCAACAGGTCATTCGCATCTTATATATTTTCAGACCAGATTTTACAACTGATGTTAGGAGAACAAAAGAGACATACTTGTATACATGTTTTCAATTATACACTTGCTCACCACCCTAAAAGTTCAATATAAAAAATCTTAGTCTATAATGAATTCAAATGGCATATTAGAGACAACTATGCAATAAGTGATAGAAGTTCTTCAGTAAACTACTCAATACCCATTATCTCCTAACATGACCTCCTACCAAAATGTGGTATCAAAATTAAACAACTGCAGACAGAAAACAACAAAACCTATCAATTGTGGTATATAATTAAGCAAGTATGGACAGAAAACAACAAAACCTGTCAAATTGTGGTATCCAAGCAAGTATGGACAGAAAACAACAAAACCTGTCAAATTGTGGTATCCAAGCAAGTATGGACAGAAAATAACAAGACCTTGTGTCAAACTGTGGTATAAGGCAAGTACAAACAAAATATAATTTTTAATAGCTATGTGCCTTTTGATGGAACACCACATACAACAGATCAGAATGACCAATCAAAAGAGGGCATACTCATCTCAAAAGAACCTATCATACAAATTCAATATAGCTTTACATTTATGATGACACTCCTTTTAAATAAAAGCAAAAGTTAGTTCAAAACAAAATTGATTTATTAAAAAAGAAATTTTGATAAAATATCAAAATTTATCAATAACAAACACTAATAGTAATATTGTTACAGTATTAAAACATTAATATATTGTACAACTTAGTCAATAATGCTAAATTAAGATAATTATCAAATCAATGACCAATAAGATTTTAATTTAGGAACATGATGAATTACCAAATTTCCCTGAGTTCACAACAAAAATTAGGGTATACAACCCTGCATACTGCCAAGTAAACAATTCTACATACCATCTATTATGTGGTATATCTTCTGATATTATAACCGATTGTTGATGTTACAAATAATAGAATATTTCAATACAAACATAATGGCATAAAATAAAAGTATTTTTCTCAAACCATGTACATGCACTAAAGTGACAGTATGAATATCAAACTATTTAAAAGTAACTTTTTTTTAAATCACTATTCAATTATCCAGTTTTCCTGTGATTGAAACACTAATGTTTTATGAAGTGATAGAGAAAGCATGTAGCACTGAAAGCTTTTAAAACAAAATGAAATCATAAGAAATTCATCCAAACTATAAATACGTGAATAGTTTTATCAACAGTTTTTCAACACACAAAAGTGTTTTCCACAAAATACATGCACAAATAAATGACATTATCAAACCTCATTGATGTTACAGTAGTGCTGATTGGCTTAAACATATACCACATGACCGTGAAATAAAACATCAAATCTCCCCGCTTGCATGCACTGCAGTGTTATTCAATGTTTTTATCAATACACATTTACATATACTGTTTCAGGCCTTACTTGTGGGTATAATAAACAATTTATGGCCCAGCAATCAGGGTGATGTGAAGGTTTGTTAACATTAAGCGACCATATTCTTCTCTGGAATATATCAGCTTTGGGTATATAAACCTTCATATCACCCTGCTTATAGGGCCATAAATATATATACGTAGCTGTATGTTGTAAAAACGGTAAACACACATTTTTTACAGACTTTTACATTTTTAGGAAAACAATATAAACATATGTAAAACACATAGATCTATTTTACTTTTGCAAAGTAACAATAATCAATTGTAAAATTATGTGACATGTAACACAATATCATGCTTACAACTGCTAGTAAAAACTTGAAGATAAAATAATTGTATATATATGTATGTATTAGAAGAAGTTGGTAAAAAAACAAATAAACAAATCTATCATATACATGTATTGTATGTACACAATTCAATATATACATTAATAAACAAGACGCCCATAGGGCCTTAACGTCCATCTGGTTGAAATCTACCCAGTAGTTTCAGAGTTTAAAGGCAAGCTGTCAAATTTACCCCTTTTGGCCCGCCCACCTGTCCCCTGGGAAGTCAGGTTCTTCATTTGTACAATCTTGAATTCACTTTCCCTAAGGATGCTTCCAGCCAAATGTGGTTGAAATCTGCCCAATAGTCTTAGACGAGATGTCGCTTAAGGCAAACTGTAAAATTTACCCCTTTTGGCCCCTCCCACCTTTCCCCTGGGGGGTCAGGGACTTCATTTGTACAATCTTGAATACCCTTTCCCCAAGAAAGCTTCCTGCTAAATTTGGTTAAAAATCTGCCCAAAACTGTCAGAGGAGATGGCATTTAAAGGCAAACTGTCAAATTTACCCCTTTTGGCCCCGCCAATCTGTCCCCTGGGGGGGTGGGGGGTGGGGGGTCAAGGACTTCATTTGTACAATCTTGAATCCCCTTCACCTAAGGATGCTTCCAGCCAAATTGAGTTGATATCTGTCCGATAGTCTCAGAGGAGATATCGTTTGAAGGCATACTGTCAAATTTACCCCTTTTGGCCCTGCCCACCTGTCCCCTCAGGGGTCAGGTCCTTCATTTGTACAATCTTGAATCCCTTTCCCCTATGGATGTTTTACTGCCAAATTTGGTTGAAATCTGCCCAGTAGTTTTAGAGGAGATGTCGTTTAAAGCAAAAGTTAACGACGGACAACCGATGGGATTTGTAGAAAAGTCCACCTTGGACCTTCGGTCCAGATGGACTGAAAATATTAAAAGGTAAAATTTGTAAGAATTTTAACATGAAACAGATTTTTCTCTATAGAGTAACCATTTCTTTTGAATGTATTAATCTTTTATATTGATATCATTCATTTGTCAAGTTTGGTCCTTGAACTCATACTATAAACTTCAGTACAAGTTTTTAAATATCGCGTGTCAATAGTATGAATTGAGTTAGTGTAATGATTAAGTGGAATGGTACATTATATGGTACCTGATCTGAACAACTATATTTTATAAAAGAAATGAGGATTAAAAAATTCAAATGACTAGTTCGTTAATTCAAATAAAAAATATATACCTGTATAATAAGTTTTTAATACCGGTACAAAACATTACAATGTTCAAACATAATTCTTTAAAAAAAGTTATTTTGAAATAAAAATTTCTTTGCATGAAAAAAATGGTCTAAAACAAGAGGCCCATCGGGCCTTAATGTCCATCTGGTTGATATAGGCCAAAACCTAAATATTTGCATTTGAATACTTTTGACCCCGGGGTCATGCCTTAAACAAACTTGGTTCTCCATGCCCTTATATTAAGTTATTACATATAAACAAAGCATTAAGCTCTAGGCCTTCAAGTTTACAAGATTTTTGAAATTTTATCAAATTGCCCCCTTAGTGGCACCCCTGGGGACTAAACACCATCATTTGATCAAACCTACCAATATAAGATGAAATTGGTCTAGAAGATTTGGACAAGAAGTCAAAATGTGAAAAAAGTAACATATTTGCTATATATACAATGTATAGTGTTGAACTTTGACCCCAAAATGCATAACCTACTAGTATTTTTGACCCCAGGGTCACATCTTAAACAACTTGATTCTTCATGCCCTAAAGTGACTACATACTAACGCATTAGGCTAAAGGCCATCTAGTTTATCAGAAAAAGATGTTTGAAATTTTGTCTAATTTTTCGCAATTTGGCCCCCGAAAAGACGGCCCCTTTGGGCCAAGACCCTTTATTCTAACAAATCTGAACCCCCTTTCCCTAGGCCTAGGAATGCCTTTAACCAAGTTTAAATGAAACTGGTTCAATAGTTTTAGAAAAGAAGTGTGTAACAGAACTTGTTAAGACATAAGATATTTCCACTAATGATAGTTAGATTGCGTTTATTACTCTTCTTTAGTTATCTAGGAAACTCGCTTATAAATATTATATTAAATGTATAGATTGGTGTATTGTTGTGCATACGGTTTATGTAATATGAAGTTCCTATTAGTACATGTAATATCTAACAGCTGTACTTATGTAACAACACTCTGCATGCACACGGATGGTATAAATTAATCTTATCGTAATATCTCCATCTCCATGTAAAGCTACATTGTAACCGCTGTCCTTATGTAAGCTGGACAAGGCTTAAATACTGGCAGATCAGGTATGAAAAGAGGGAGAAGGCCTAGGGTTTACCCTCTGGAAGAAACTACACTTCAGTTATCTTGAATTCCAGATAGTCTACACTATATTCGATACTATATGTGTATTTATATTTTGGACACTACAATAAAATTCTATTAGTTATATATATAAGTCTTTCTGTGTTTTGTCACAAGTGGAAAATGAAAAAAGTTAGCATATTTGCCATAGTGTTGAACTTTGACCCCAATTTGTGTATCCATTTTTTACCCCAGGGTCACCCCTTGAACAAACTTGGTTCTCCATGCCCTAAAATTACTACATACTAACGCATTAAGCTCTAGGCCTTCTAATTTATCATAAGATTTTTGAAATTTTATCAAATTTTCCTCCTTTTGGCCCCTAGTGGCACCCCCTGGAGGCCAAGCCCCTTAAATTGAACAAATCTGAATCCCCTTCTCCGAGGGATACTTCCAACCAAGTTTGGATGAAATAGGTCCAGTGGTTTAGGACAAGGAAATGAAAATGTGAAAAGTTAACATATTTGCTATATATATAGTGTTGAACTTCGACCCTAAAAAGCATAACCTTTTTTGTCCCCATACAAAAGCATTAAGCTCTAGGCCTTCTAGTTGATCAGAAGAAGATTTTTGAAATTTTGGTTAAATTTTCCCCATTTGGGCCCCAAAAAGGCGCCCCTCAGCCCTGGGAGCCAAACCTCATTGACTGAACAAATCTGAAACTCCTTCCCCTAGGGATGCCTTCTATAAGTTTGAATGAAATTTGTACAGTCCTGTTGGACTAGAGACAAAAATGATAAGAGTTAACACATTTGCATTAGTTTTGACCTTTGACTCAAAAACATTTAACCCATTGTTGACCCCAGGGTTGTGCCTTGAACAAACTTGGTCCTCCATGCCCTAAAGTCACTACATACCAAATCATTAAGCTCTAGGCCTTCTAGTTTATCAAAAGATTTTTAAAATTTTGTAAAATTTCTCCCCTCTTTGGTCCCCTAGTGGCACCCCTTTTGGGCCAAGACCCTTCATTTGAACAAATCTGAAACCCCCTCCCCTAAGGATACTTCCTACCAAGTTTGGATGAAATTGGTCCAGTGGTTTGGGAGAAAAAGTCAAAAATGTGAAAGTTAACGATAGATGACGACGGACGACGGACAGGATTTTTATGAGAAAAGTCCACCTTGGACCTTTGGTCCAGATAGACTAAAAAGCACACAGTGAACAGCTCTATTGTTGCTAATGAACTTATAAATATATCACTGTTAACAAGTTTAGATCTCCTGAACATTTATACCAGATGACAATTTCTATATCTAGAGTTATAATCACATTTTCCACCAATGAAAAGTCAGCTTGAATATGGAGTTGCAGCAGTTCTCAATGAGTTGCCTCCCTGGAAAGTCTGCAGGTTTCTCACACATATAGTTGCACTGCCCAACAGTATCATGAGTAATCACAAATCCTTTCTCATTCAGATCAAATGCTATGCAGTTCATCACATCTTTTACATGAGTTTTGTTTGACCAAGGGCCGAGGGTGACATCTGCTTTTATGTCTTCTTTATTTTTTGGCTGGTAGAAGCAGACGTGACCTTTGTCAAAGTTTGGGAGTTTAGGCTTTTTCACCCTTGAAAAAAGCACAATGATAATATTCGAAGTTGTGTCTGCTATTTTTTTGTTTGTACATGTTAACTTATCAATAATGGTTGTTACAACTTTGTTGTACCCTGGGAATTGATTTCTAAAGCAATCTCGTTGAATTTTGGCAAGAATGACTGGAAATCGTTCTAGCTGTTCAACCAAGCCGTGGAGACCAAAATAAACAGCATCTCTATAAACTGTGTTTGCCATGTCAGAAGGAGGGAGTTCACCGTAACGTAGGTAGTTCAAAACATACATAAAAGTATCTGCATCTGCATCTATAAAGTAGCGACCATCATGGTCTTTTTTGACATCATAGTCTCCACTAAACATAGCTGCCAGCATGGTGTCTTTGCACTTGGTCAGGGTCAGGAGACTTGTAGTAAAGTGTCGACCTCCAACATTTAGCTCCACTACAGGGGGAAACTGAATAGAAAGGGGAAAAACAATCAAGTAAGTGTCATACCATTATGTCTACACACAAATAAATTTATACATAATCATGGTTAAGCAGGATATTCATAATCTTAATCAGTGTTTTAATGATCTGTACAGAATGATTTTACCAAAAGGCTTTTCTGGAAGCTGAAGGACTAACTGTTTATTTCATTCTCTTGGTTGAGTCATGCTTCCTTGTGACAAGACTTTGCATGGGAAATGCCTGTGGCATGGGTATATATTACTAGTGTGAATCTTTATAGCTATCAATAAAGCTTTGAGTTTTTTATTATTTAAATATAGTTGTACCCAATTGAGACATTTAGTAAGGACAACTTTATATAACTAGAGCTGTCGCCAGAATGGCTGACTAATACCCACTATTTCCGCTAAATTATTTACTTGCAGACACAACCTGGATTGAATTTTTTTTATAATGTTAGCCAAGTTATCCCCTTGGAATGCGATTATTTTGATTCATAGTTTCCTTGAAATTGATTGCACAGTGTAGACCATTGAAGGATGTAAGAGGAGTTGTACTTACAAGATTCATAACATGTTCATGTACAAGTCTAATTATCTCCCTTTGTAATCGTTGGAATGAAAATATTTTTCTTGCATATCTTCTTATGGTGTACTATCATTGTGTGAAGTTTGATCCCATAAATGGCGCAAGAGAAGTTGCGCTACCGAGATTCAAGGCATGTAAATGTTGAAGTCTTATTATCTCTCCTTGAACTTGTCAGATCAAAATTATTTTTCTTCATATAATGTACTATCATTGTGTGAAGTTTTATTAAACTCCATTAAATGGTATAGGAGCTTGCGTTGCACTTAAAAGCATCATGGAGAGACCACAGATCTTTAATTTTAAAGAATGCCAGTGGTTTTGCCCCAAAAACATGTTCGACAAGTTGTGATTTTGCCCAAATACAAGTTCGCTCTGAGTGGATTTGTCCAAATATTTATATTGTTAAATATTGTATTTGAATTATCAAATACCCATATTTGTTTGATTTAGTAAAAAATGAATTATTGTTACTCATTAAACAAGTGACAATTATAATGTATACTGTATAGCGATACATCCATACTATAATAAACAGCTTTCTTCGTTGGTCATCTTCTTTGGGAAGACAACTCTATTTTCCCTCAATTTGTGGTTCCACAACCGTGGTCAGCACAATTCAATGTTTGTTTTAGCAATTAGATTCCAATTACCTGGTTTCTCGTCTTGAACTAAGGCAATAAGATAACCGTGTCTTATTACTGTAATGAATTTTGTTCGTCGTTTAAATAGCAAGTGTTAGTTAAGGAGCCTTACCTGTAAGTATATATAACTTACTATACTGGGATTCCAATACTGTAAACATATAATTTCTAACATATTTATATAAAAAATTATTATTTATTTTGTTTATGACCATTTTTTTATAACATAATTACGTTATTTATATTTCAAACATAAAACATAGAATTTGGAGCAAAACGACTCAGGGTGAACATGTTTTTAGGCGAAACCACCCGCTACCATTATAACAGATGGATGGCATGGCGATTCCTATATCCCCGGCCTTCGTTTGCAGGGGGAGGGTGTGTGTGTGTGTTTAAAAATGAAGGTAATTTTGTCTTATTTAAAGAGTGATATTTTTAAAATACATTGCATGTTGGATCAGGTTAAGACCATACTTTGTACAATATCGCGGACTATTGCAGGTCTATAACATATTGCTGTTTGCAAGATTTCGTCAAGAATTAACCACTTTTCACAAGTTACGAAAAGAGCTTAATGCAAAACGTTATCACATGTACCACGTGCATTATTTATCTGATAAATCGATAATGATCAAAATGACCAGGGTCGAAGCACGCACATGACGCGTGGACATCGATCAAATGCTCCACCTTTTTGGATAGTTTGCATAAAAGCACTTTTAAAATGAAGTAAATAATACAATTTTATAATCTGTTATAGAATGCATCATCACAACATACACACTTACTCGTTCGTTGTCCGTCATTTTAACTTGCAATATTTTCTCGCAAAAATGTTTGTTTACAAACACAGCTGGGGCATTCCTTTCTTACGGCGCATGCGTCGAATGTTATGCAATCAAGGTTTTTCCGACATAATATACAGTGGAAAAGCAGCGTAAGGGTGAACGAGTTACCTCCCATTATTCGCTCAGTCTACTGTCTCATTCTATTTTCCTCCTTTGAGACAAACAAGTATCAAAACACTTCTTTCAAATTTCTCAGTTTTAAAACTTGTGTTTTTTCCAATTCCATAATAAATTCCTATTGGTTTTTTATAATCTCTAATTTTATTCCACAAACATCTATCTAAAAAGTAATTTAATGCAGAAATATATATACTAGATCTTTTAGAAAGAAGAAATAAAGAAAAAGGATAAAACTAATTTATTATCATGATATCTCAATTAAATCTGGATCAATAAAAAACTAATATAGGATTTCAGATTAAATCAAAAGATAGGATTATCCAAAATCTAAACTAAAGATTTGTTTGTTTGTTTGTATTAAGGGCTTATTGTCCGATCAACAGCTAAGGTCATTTACGGACGTGCCAGTTTTACTGGTGGAGGAAACCGGAGTTCCTGGAGTAAACCACCGACCTACGGCAAGTCACTGGCATTTTTCTCACACTAGCACGCCCCAGACGGGGATCGAACTAGGAGGTGAAAGGCTTGTGATTACTACAATGTAGTCGGCTACTGTAACCACTAGGCCATCGCGGCCCCCCTAAACTAGAAGATGCTGACCACTTCCTGCTGCACTGCCCAAACTATGCCCCACTGAAGAACCTCATGTTTTATGAAATCTAAATTATTGATAAACACCTCGCCCCCAATCTCAACACTATTTCTCAAAATTCGCAATTTTAAAATATTTTTCTAAATCTTTGGGTATGACTTCAGAATGATTACTTTCATTTATATTTCAAATTTTTAAAGTCTAAAATTAATAATTTCTGAGAAACGGATCCTAATGCAAAACTAAACATATTTCTCAAAATCCACTAAATTTTACATTTTCTCCCTCAAATTGACAAAGTTACAAACGACTGAGAAAAAGAACCATGGTAGAAGCACTGGACAAAATCAGTTTAATGGGTTGAAATTGATTTGTTTTTATTCTAATTTCCCCTTTTTCTTGTCCTAAATTAAAGACATGAAACAGGAACCAATATTTTAGTTAACCAGATATAACATCCTTAAATCATCCAAACATTAGTACATACATGTAACAAGGGGAGCCTACTGACATTTAAAAGAATAATTATTTTAAAGTATTCTTGATCTTTTGTCAACATTCGAAACAAACACTTTTTACCACTCAACCAGCCAAACAGAAGTGTCTTTGTCATACTTGTACATTTTGTATACTAATAAATTATTCATTCTTATTGCAACCTCAAATATCCATTTCAAACAAATAAGTACATTTAGTAAACAGGTCAAGGTGCTGATGCTGTAGATAGATGGAACACCTGCTGCCCAGCAACAAGGATTGGTCCCGACAGTGTAAAAATCTGGTGTCTATTATTTCTCTGGAACTTGAGATAAGAGAATAACATGTATGCTCTGTGTCAGAATAATGTAACAGAATTGAAGTGCATAGGGTCTGATGTCTTTAAAGATAGCACTAATAGTTTGCTTTGTAAAAAAGAAACTGTAAGATGGGCATTGTAACCACTGGTCTGATGGGGTCAAGAGAATATTTAAACAAATTAAACTCCTTGTGACATTGACCAATAATACCAAATAAAATCTGACTTCTTGTGACATTGACCAATAATACCCAATAAAATCTGACCCCTTGTGACATTTACCAATAATACCCAGTCAAATCTGACTTTTTGTGACATTGACACCAATAGTACCCAGTCAAATCTGACTCCTTGTGACATTGACCAATAATACCCAATCAAATCTGACTCCTTGTGACATTGACCAATAGTACCCAATCAAATCTGACTCCTTATGACATTGACCAACAATACCCAATAAAATCGGACTCCTTATGCAACATTTACCAATAATACCCAATCATATCTGACTCCTTGTGACATTGTTTACCAATAATACCCAGTCAAATCTGACTCCTTGTGACATAGACCAATAACACCCAATCAAACCGAACTCCTTATGACATTGACCCATAATACCCAATACAATCTAACAAAGCACATCAGATATAAATGCACTTATTATTCATGCTATTTCCAAGATTAAAACCATTGTAAGTCAGGACCTAACTGTTCAATCATTGACAAACTTCATCAGTGAATAATCTGTTTGGTCTTTGCATTAATTACCTGTATGTATAAAACACTACAACCTCTCTACAGGGATTCTTATAAAACGAACATGAATAAGACATGTTGATTATGTTGAGATGAATTCTCAGTTATCAATGCATTTGTGAAAACTAAGACTTTGAATTTTCTTATTTGTAGCTTTTATAGAACATTGTCACATACCAAAGAGCCGTCAAAACAGAAGATTCCTAATACAAGATATGGCAATCCAAAATTGGCACTTCAGATTAAGTATTTCTAGAAACCAATTTTAGCAACAAGAGTATAACATAGTCATAAACCAGATTTAGATACAGTACCACATCTGTCATTAAGCCAACAGGTGAATAATTAAAGGGCAATGACTGTAGTAAATTTTGACAGACATTCTTAAATTCTTCACCCAAAGGTTTCATTTAAGACAAGAGGTCCATGGAGTCTTAACGTCCATCTGGTTGAAATCTGCCCAGTAGTTTCGGAGGAGAAGTCATTTAAAGACATACTGTAAAATTTACCTCTTTTGGCGAAGCCAGGTCCTTCATTTGTACAATCTTGAATCCCCTTCCCATAGGTATGCTTCCTGCCAAATTTGGTTGAAATCTGCCCAATAGTCTCAGAGGAGATGTTGTTTAAAAGGCAAACTGTAAAATTTACCACTTTTGGCCCCACCCACCTATCCCCTGGGGACCAAAGACTTCATATGTACAAACTTGAATCCTCTTCCCCTTAAGATGCTTCCTGCTAAAATTGGTCGAAATCAGCCTAATAGTCTCAGAGGAGATGGTGTAAAGGCAAACTGTCAAATTTACCCCTTTAGGCCCTGCCCACCTGTCCCCTAGGGGTCAGGTCCTTCATTTGTACAA
>JAUMGZ010206214.1:0-12225 GCA_032359645.1 Pododesmus macrochisma | reverse complement strand
AAAGGAATACATTATAGCTCCTATTTGACTGCGCCTACTCCTTAGTCGTTGACAAGGCCATTTTATAATATTTTCGGGATGCATTTTTTGTCACTAACATCTCCTACACCCGCCTTTATTTTATCCTTATCTATACTCGTTCTCTGTAAGTTCTTTCGAGTTCTCAGACAGTTGATTCAAAATAAATGCATCCAATACTTAAAGTGTTGAAAATTCTTTGTGCATTCAAATATGTTTCGGGTTTTTCCCTGCCTGTACTAGTTTTATGCAGTGAAGACCGCATTGAAAAACCCGAAACATATTTGAATGCAAAAAGAATTTACAACACTTGTGCTATTCTGATGTGGGATTTACACAAAGATGGCGGCGAAAACAATGGCCTTAAATGACCTGGGAACAGTCATTAACAGGAAGCGCAAGTCAAAATTCGGATTCCCTTTTTACTGTACTACAGCGCACAGCTAAAGACCCGGATAATGCAAATTTCTATCACGCGCCCTTGGTTTTAAAAGTGTGCTCCCTAGATAACTGGGCAATTTCTCAGCTGTTACTTTTTAATAGGAAATCTCGTAGACTGGTCTCCGGCCCAGAGCTGTGGAACAAATAACGTGAATATGTTTTGTGGTACATGATGTGGTATCACTTTTGATTTAAAAATAACAACAAATAGAATATTTATAGCGTTTTTAAAAAATATTTCATTTTCTTTTGAGCGTCCTCTGATAACGGTTGATTTAAAGGTTCTCCCGAGCACAGAATGTATCCTCTTCCAGATCCTTTTGTGAAGGGTTTGAGTTTTATATTATACATGCACTGTCATTTGCAGTAGTTTATGCTACATTAGTTATCTAGAAGCTTTGAGATTCCACTTACCTCCTGATAACATTTAAAACATCGCTTTTTTCATTCTAAATGGACTAATACATAAAACAATTCTATACGACACCAAGTATATAAGACGAAAAACTATTAAATTTTGCATTATATGAAAAATACCAAGGCGATTTCAAAAGACATAAGTCCATGGACCTGGGCAAACAAATGAAAAGTTGGACGAACATAGAAAAAGGAACCAAAAGTACAATTATTAACTTACAAAGAACACATCACGAACTTTTATTTAAAAACTAGAAGCGAAACTAGGTGCTCGCGTTTGAGTACACATCAAGTCAATTGGTGTGCTGTGACGACTAGCAATGTATAAGTGTATGTCTTTGTTAAATATACTAGTTGCACTGTGTTGATTATTAAATATACAAGTAATGCTTGGTGAATATTTTCGTGTTTTATTTCCATAGCTGTAAATGCCGAGATACTGATGATCTGGAAAGACGAGAGCGACAGCTTTTTCATTGGGACGGGACTCGTATACTACATCGGCAATATTATATCACCTCTAGTAACGGCACCATTCCTTGTAGAAAAACAACACAGCTTATCGAATACAAATGGTACCCTGATTCATGACACAAGTGCAACAGTATATGGATCGGATTCCTCCTTCGTTTCAGAGCGCAGACTCGACGACTTCGAAGGTTACATTTACAATGTTACAACACCATTAACACTCAATCTGCACAATGGTTCTGCTTCTTTTGACGAACTTTCTGTTGAAGCTAAATTATTTATTCCATATTCCATTACAGGAGGGCTATGCATCATAATTTCTATGATATTTGTTGCTTTCTATTTTGCATTTGACAGTTCAATGTATTCTAAAACGAAAATTGCCTCTAAAAATAATGCGATTTCGTTTGAACGCAAACCAAGGAAGCTTGCTACTAAACTGAAATGTTTAGCACTATTCATAATGGGTATGTATTTTTTCGTATCAAAGGGAATAATTGCTACGTACGCATCCTTCCTCAATGTATTCTGTGTTGAGCATCTTTCATGGTCAAAGCAACAGGCGGCGACTTTAACGTCCGTTCTTAATATTATGGGAGTGATATCTAGTGTATCTGCCATCTTTCTTTCTAAATGCATCAATAGTATTGTGTTTCTCGGACTGGCTTGCATCTTAGTAGTTGCATCATGCATGGGAACGCTTATAAGTTCCCTTCATTTCACCGATATTGGCATATGGGTATCGGTGTCTTTGATTGGTTTTGCAAACCCTTTAACGTTTGTGTTAGCTTTCACTATGACCAATACCTATATGGTACCTGTATCCGGTCGAGTAACGTCTCTGTTTTTAGTGACGTCGATGATTGGCAGTTCCGTGAATTCTATTTTAATGAGTTATTTGATGGAGGGGGTTTCCCTAATGTGGTTTTGTTACCTTTTCGTGATAGAAGGTATAATTCTACTGATAATTCATATATGTGCCTCGATATTAATAAGATGCATTTTGAAACAATACGGTAAAACGTACAAAGAAAATGAAACGAATACTAGTATACAGATTGCTGCTAGTCAAACTTTAGTAGAATTTTCTACCTAAATGCAATACTACAGAGTGCACATGCAGTTGTGAGGAGAGGCACCGTCTTAATCACCACAATCTTTTTATCATACAATTAAAACAAACAAATGTCAATTATTTGATCTTATTATTACATTTATTAGGTAATTATGCATACTACTTTTAAAACAGCCCTCTGATGCTTTTCCTAAATTGCATTCTTTTAAATTATGATGGAACTGTTTGCCTCAAGTTTCACGTGAGTTTTCAGACATTAAGTGAAGGAGAGCAATTTTTGAGAAAACACTTGATGCATTGTACATACCATTTGTGTTACTTTAATAATAATAATAATAAAGACTCTTTTTCTTATGTTAAGAATTTTCCAGTTAATAAAAAAAACCCGAAATATATGTCAAAGCAAAATTAATATGTAACTACTTTTTATACTCTTTATATTTCACATTGTATATTACAAAGGTGGCACCGTGTTATTAAAAAGTTTGGTAACCACATTGATGCGATATATTCCAGGAAGAACAAACTTAAAGATGTAACTGAGAACTATTCCTCTGCCTTATATATATTTGGATTTTCTTCTAGTACGTGCTACGTGAACCATATTACAAGCGTAAAGTGTCTAGTTTTCTCATACTTAAATACCCCTTTGTTAAGTAGTAGCATACCTACCTAACCTAACTGAACTATAGTGATTATTTCACATCTAGTTCGACCTAAGAGCTTGTTCTCAATATGACGATTTCGTCTCTAAAGGATTTCTGTTGACATCAACGCTTCTAACATCTTCGCAAGCCAAGGTTCGCTACACTACGTTTCATATAATAAGCGAACTGAAAGGAAGTGATTCGTTTACGTTGGCTAGCAAAGATTCGCTTCTAGTGAAGGGAATAACATCGCCCAGAATTCGGTCTACATTTTGAATCAAATAATTAAGCTACTACTAAATGTATAGAAGCATGTTTTGGCATTTTTGACGTTTTAGTCCCCTGCATCATATTTTCTAATTGCAGATGGCGCCCAGTTTACAATTTACGACATAGTTTGAACACTTGCATCATATTGCAGTAGCCCAGTAGAATAACTATTCACATATGCTATTCATGTGTTATTTTGTAGCGTTATTTGGGTAGTAAATACGAACAACAAAAACGATGTTTAGAAGACACAAGTCGATGTAAATGGGCGAATAAAAAGGGAAACTGGGGACGGACAAAGAAAACACAATAAAAACAATTATTAACTGAAACGAAGACATCACGAATTTAAGTAAAAACTAGAAGCGAAACCAGGTGACCGCGAAGGAGTAATCGTTTCCTGCTACACGAGTGATGGGTGTGGGTGTACATGTAATATTTCAACATTCTGCCCGACTCAATTTAATAATCTTTATGTTTTATTCTAAATTTATTTTCTCTTGAATTTATCGTTTGCGCTGATTATGTTGTGATGTAGCATAGACAACAATGCTCTACCTTCGCTATATGTTGAACAACTATATAATGTTTAAAAGAGAAAGCCATAACCAGCCAAATCATCAATGAACAAGGGGAAAAGTCGAACTTTTTAATGGTGTCCTTAAGACAAAGTTGAAAACGTTGTCTACAGAAAAGGAATTGGGTTGAAGTACTCCCTCATGCCCTATTTGTTTCCAGGGTAAAATACCCAATGATTAAACGGGTTTGCCCCAATTGAGTTGCTATATAGGTGGTATGAGGTAGGTCGAACTCAGATCCTCTGAAGTATTAAGTAAGGTGTAAATGATACCAACCAGTCACTGATCGATCAAGTTGAAATTGTCAATGAAAAACTGCAACATCGAAAGGAGAAAAATAAATCATAGTTGGATACAGCTGCTAGTAAATATCAAATTTCAGCTGAAATATTAGTTTTGTACCATCGAACATTTCTAAAAAAAACCCGGTTCATTTGAGAGGAAATATCTTATTTTTAACATGCAACTTAAATCAAATATATAGTAAGTTTCATGGACATTGGCAAATAAAAGGAAAACATTGGACGCACACAGAAAAAAGAACAAAAATACAGTTATAAACTAAGAATGGAAACATCACGAACTTCTACTAAAAACTAGAAGCGAAACCATATAACCACGAAAGAGTAAACGTTTCCTGCTACACGTGTATTTCGGTGTATGATAACCATTTCTGTGGTAAAAAAGGAATATACGTCACCACAAAAATATGATGGACGAAAGATTAAAGGAGAAATCTTATGAACAGGATGGGAATAGAAGCAGCAACAGTATGTTGAATTAACTAAAGACTATTGGCAGATCCCGGTATCAAAAGCTGAAATTGTCGAAATCGACTTTTTTACTCCATTTTGGCAGTGTTATATTTTTTTGACTTTGTTGTTGTTCACTCAGGTTTGCAATTTATGTTTTATATATACATGCGAGTACCTGGTTTCGCTTTGAATTTTTTATTAGAAGTTCGTGATGTTTCCTTTTTAGTTCATCTGGACCGAAGTTCAAAGGTAGACTTTACTCATACAAATCCCGTCCGTCGTTAACTTTTGCTTTTAACGTCATCTCCTCTAAAACTATTGGGCAGATTTCAACCAAATTTGGCAGAAAGCATCCTTGGGGAAGGGGATTCAAGATTGTACAAATGAAGTCCCTGATCCCACAGGGTGCAGGTGGGCGGGGTCTAAAGGGGTAAATTGGACAGTTTGTCTTTTACGACATCTTCTCTGAAACTACTGGGCAGATTTCAACCAGATAGACATTAAGGCCCCATGGGCCTGTTGTTTAATAAATAAATGTACATTTGGTTATTTCTTCTGTGTGCGTCCAATGTTTTCCTTTTGTTTGCCAATGTCCATGGGCTTAAGGCTTTAGAAAATCGTCTTGGTTTTTCGAATTACTACTTTATACTGCAGTCCCTATACTGTGCCTCATTCAACGGTTTAACCACACTGTCTGATTGCGTGCTGGATGACGTCCTAAGTCGGTCCGCATGGATTATGGTGGGATGTCAATTCAATTCCTTATATGCTGGTTTGATTTGTTTGATGCATATTGTTTGTCGATGTCTCTCATTCTTTTGATTCCACTCGTACTATTTTCTGAGAAATGAATTAATTTTAAAACGTATATTTTTAAATTTATAAATGTCTGTGTTTAAACGGGTTAAGTTGGGAGGGTTTGGCCCATTAAGGGGTTTTACCATCTTTTTCAAGTCGTTAACTGTATTGGTTCTGTGATGGTCTCTGGCTTTGAATATTGTTGAGATTTTATGTTTATTTTTAGCCCTTTCATGTTTGTTGGTGCTTTCCTTGGTCGTCAGTCCCTCAGAATTAGATGACATCTATTCTAAGTTAATGCCTTGTGGCATAAACACACAACTCCTGCAACCTTTAAGGTATGTGAAACTCTTACATATCTTCTTATGAAAACCAAGCAGTTGAGGTTATAAGGTCTTGTCTATTCTAAATTTATTTTCTTCTTGGAGTATTTTGATAACGGTCGGCTTTAGGTCAGAGGTAGGTCCTCTCAATTATTGGATGCTTTAATGTATCGGCTTACATTTTGATGTGACTACTGCATATATTTCAATATCATTTTGCTCTGTTGATCCCATTTCTTCTTATTTTTAGTCACATACTGCTCAGCGCGTTTCAGTTTTGATAAAATATGGTTATAGTCGTTTGATGACGGCTGCTTTGAAGATATGTCTGGTTGTCTTACACAGAGTATTGGCTCTCTATTCTTACAAATATTACATTTATTGCATGTTTCGGTTTGTATTTTTGTATTCTTATGAGGTAGCTATGATAAGTCACAACACATACGATGTATGGTTTTGACTATCATTTTGGTTTTGTCGTGCTATTGTTTGTCGCCTAGACACTAAAGCATACTGTTGAGTTTTGTCCTGCGGTCGTACTCCCGCCTAAGAGTGTATACTTGCCGAGATGTTACGAATTTAGTTGGTCTACGTCCGCGTCACAATGACGCGTTAAGGTGACCACTTCACAATCGGCAAACCTCGGGTGAATCCGTTACTCTCATGTTGAGTACACGAAGTACACGGAAACGGCCGAAGTTGCAACGAGTGGACCACTTCACAGTGATGCTTTAAAAACACCACTTCACAATGACGCTTTAAGAACACCACTTCACAATGATGCTTTAAGAACAGTCCGATATACAGGGAGTATAAGGCACATTAAAGTTTCTTGGACATATCAAAAGAGCTTCATATGCTGGCAAGGGATGCTAAGCTTACGGTCCCATGTACGTGGATATTAAAGTTCTTTCACGATTAAGATCTCCGTGTAGAGTTCGGAGTTGGCGTTTACACCGTTGCATTGACCCATCTACCTTCCTGTACTTTCCCTATTGTTCCACCGCTTTTATCTATCCCAATAAATATCGTTAAGCTCCTGTTCTTACACTAGATTTTCTCTAACCCTAATAAAACGTGTAACAACTTTCTGATAAATACTTAAGTGTTCATTATCACTTCTTTTAAAAATAACAATTTTGACACAATATGAATAGTTAAGATTTTCAAATGAAAATTTCAATTTAAGATTTTTCATCATTCTTAATTTCAATAAATGTAGCATTTGTGTCTTTTTGGTAATTCTTATCTATATGTTGCGTCAACATCACAGCTATGCAGAACAAAAGTAAAACGAGGACACTCTCTCCTATTAATAAATAACAGAACCAGAGGTTAGAATATTGTTCCATTAACGTTCCAATCAGAACTGGATTCACAGCTGTCCCAACCATTGCTCCAACATAGTAGAGGGTTGTAATTTTACTAGTAATTGGAGTCACCGAAGTATTGGTCCACGATAGGATTATCGGTAATATGACTGCCTTCGTAAAACCAAATAGTGATGCCGAAATCCATATTCCTAAATACGATTGCAGGTTTACACATATTAGAAACAGAATGAGAGACACGGCAACAATTATGCATTGAGATGCTTCATACACGACTGGTTTTATGAAATGCGTTAGAAAAATTCCACAAAATCCACCAAGGAAAGTCGCAATGTAAACTATTGAAGTCAACAGAGATCCTTCTCGTTTGGACCATCCAAGTTCCTCTACACAGAACGTTGTCAAGAATACATGAAAACTATAGTCTACAGCATTCATAATATAAAACATAACAGCCATTACACCCAGTGAGATCATTTTTAAACTTTTCGGCAGTTGTTGACTTTTTCCATGCTTAACCAATGTCGAATCAGTGTTGAGCGTTTTCCCGGTTAATACTTTCTTAGTTTTGGACTCTTTCTCGTAAAAATAGAACAATAAGTATGCCAGAGCTGCCAGGAGACAGATAAAAGAAGAAATTGAGTATGCAATAAATAATTGTGACTTTTGGGGTTTCTGGATAATATCAATGTTTTTAATCAAATCCCAATGTGTAGTCAAATTCATTGCATTTTGCGTGTTATTTAACTCAATATCAAATGAAACACTTTGAACTACTGTTTCATTTGGAGTTCTTTGAACGAGGAGAAAGGGCGAAACAAACAAAGGCGACACAACTCCACCGAATTGGAATAGTAAATGCAGCATGACTATTGCATGACCTTTACTCCACGTTTGAAGAATGGTTGTATTGGTACCTGTAATGATTAATTAGCGTGTTCATTATATAAAAAAAGTTGCACATAAATTTTCTACAATTGTTACAAGGAAATCTATGTATATGATATTTATCATTAATAAAACAAATCTGCAAACTTAAATATGTCACCAATAAATATAATATCTATCAGAGGAAAGAACCAATACTCTGTGCGAGAAAACCTCGTCCCCACACTACAGGTCTAGCTTCAAAGCAACCGTCTTTAATGGACGCTTAAGAGAAAAAGAACATCTTTGAAATAAAAATGCAAAATATATATAATAAGAGAAAAAATGAATTCCTTATGTTAGAGGACCTCTTCAAATAATAAGCCGAATTAAGAAATATTATTAAGATAGACATGACCCAGATAATTCAAACCTTGGAATAAAAAATGGGTATGGTAAGAAAAATCACGATTTCAATTAAGGACAAACACCTCATCCCAATACTACAATGAAAATGGCATTGAAATAAGTTAGGTGTCTGTGCAGTCAAACCCGGAATTTGTAACTAAATCAGTTGTTATCTTCTCCTGGTGCTGCTATTGAAGAATTGTATCTAAATGTTTATTTTTAAAAAAAAATATGAAAGTAAACAATTGATAAACAATGACATTGAAGTACCATGTGCATTGTATATCCGAGGTAGATTTAACTATAAACGCTTACCACAATCAGCTAGTCCAGAGAACAATCCGACAAATAGGTGGGTAGTTACCATCAACGGGAAAATAACGCACCACGGAATGGCAGCTACCATCATTGCAATTCCTATGAAGCAAACGGAAAACATCACTGATGGATTACTTCGTTGAAATATATAAGCGTTTGACAGCGACCCAAATGTATAACCGATAGCCAGACCAGTAATAATCCATGATCCAGTTTCTAGGTCTACACCGCTGATGCTTCGAAGGTCTATCAAAGCCGGTCCAAGTTGACTTTTGATTCCTCCCTTGAAAAATAAAGAAGAAATCGTATCAAGAGAACAAAGAATGACAAAAGAAAAGCTACATCAAAAAGTCACCATCAGAGTGAATTCGCAAAGTAAAATTGGCATTTAAAATGACGTCAAACCATTTAGTGGGAACAATTAACTTGAATACTCTAGATTGGATTTGTAATTAAAAGATAAGAGTTTATAATATGCTAGCCAGAATGTACATTACCTTTGATAAAGAATGTATCTTATAAGTATGTTAACAATAATGAACTGTGCACGTACAAAACTAGCTTTTTGTACCAAGGGTAGAGAAATGTGGAGAAATGTCGATTTAGTCCTGTTTTTTATTGTTTTCTTATTCAAATAGTCTTTTACAAAGACAATTACCATCGACAATACTGCAAAACTGCAAATTCCATATCTTTCATATTGTGTGTGCACATTTGACATGCTTATGTAGATTCTGAGAATAATAGGCAGGGAATACAAATATTCGCTCGATATAAAAATCACAGGCGGTCACCAAAGTCCAAAAGGTTGAAAGACCAAACAGTCAACCACATGTCCTTCGTAATTTTGCCCATTTGCTCGATAACAAATCCATGTCCATGTTTCTCTTCAAGTTTTTAATAGTTCGTGATGTTTCCTGTTTTAGTTAATAAGGCCATAGTTGTGTTTATTTCTGTTTTGCGTCCGCGTGCGGGTAGGTTTTTGGGCATAGCTGTTGAAAAACAAACACAAACTTTTTTCAAGTCTGAGCTATTAAGATCGGAGCGCTTTACAGAATAGGGGAATAATTCAAGCGCCGATACAACGCAAGCATTTTCACACGAAAATAATCGAGGGAAAGTCGGGTGCTATTTAGGCCTGTTTTAGTCCATCTGGACCAAAGGTCCAAGATGGACTTTTCTCATACAAATCTCGTCCGTCGTCCGTCGTAAACTTTTCACATTTTCGACTTCTTCTCCTAAACCACTGGACCCATTTCATCCAAAATTGGTAGAAAGCATCCCCTTTGGAAGCCGCTTCAAGTTTGCAAAGAAAAGGGGCTGAGCCCTTTAGGGGCCCATGAGGGGACAAAAAGGGGTAAAATTTGGTACATCTTTAAAAATCTTTTTCTCATAAACCATAAGTCCTATTGCTTTCATATTTGGTATGCATAATCCTTTAGACAATGTTAACAAATTTTGCGAACGAAAACGAATTATATTCATAAACGACCACCAAGGGGCGCTTCACTTAACATAGGTGGTGGTGAAATGCTAAAATATGGATATACTGCCAACTTTCTCAGAAACGGTGATTTTTTTGTATTGACATATAAATAAGAAAGTTGTTTGAAATTATGCAAGGGACATTTTGACCAAGTCTCAAAGTCAATGAGTATTTTGGCAAAGTTGCAAATAAATGGGGTCAAAGGTCAAGGTCACAAACAATCTAGAAATCTTCAACAACAAAAAATATGATACAGTGCATATAATGTTCAAATAAGATAAAGGGATTCATGACCAATCAAAATGATCTAAATGTATAGGCTTGTTCAACCAAATGGACGTTAAGGCCTAACGGCCTCTTGTTTCAAGATTGATGTGATCACGTTTGATTGTGATATTGCATTTTTTAAGAAGTTATATTCTTCAATTAATTAATTCTAATGATGTTGTTTATAATGTTATTTACAGCTAGAATAATGTATGTTATTGAGGTTATTTAATTGTTTTTCACTATTTAGTTTCCCCAGGATGTTTCCCTCAATGTCTTAAATTTTGCGCTTTATGATTCAATGGATTATGCAGACGAGTGACAATTTTGTTCAGATCATATCTATAGTTTTCCGTTTTAACGGTATATTTTATAACTATATAGTAGTCCATGTGGTATTGAATTGTTAATACAGTGGTAATCTGATGTCTAATTAGCTACATATTTAATAACAAACTTTGTGTTTATATGTGTATTGTAGTCCACGTGGATACCTTGTTACTATAATATTTCACTAATTGTCATGCTATGAAGTCTTTAGTTTACAATCGCCATGACAAATATGGATTTTTTTTACAGCGACTTTAGAAGAACAATACGGTGCTTGTGGCTCAAAGTTTTACGACATTGAAGGAAATCCAGCACCGTTTACGATAACGGTCACCTCTACCTTACAAACTTCCCCGGCAAGTAAGTTCGCTTGATCCAACGAGACTTTACAAATACTGCAGTGTATTCACCTCTGAAACGGCTTGTTAAAAACGAATACGCGCATAATGGATTTAACTGAATTATAAGAATCTTAATTTAGATGAATGGCATAAATGGACCAAGAGTTAAAGTCCAACAAATCTTCGATCCATCATGTACAGAGACCTCCGCCATCTAGATCAGTACTTTTTGAGAAGAACTCGATTCGTTACTGGTTTCGCTTCTAGTTTTTTAATAGAAGTTCGTGATGTTTCCATTTTTATTTAATAAATGTTTATTTGGTTCATTTTGCTGTGTGCGTCCAACGTTTTCTTATTGTTTGCCACTATCCATGGACGTACGGCCTTAGAATATTGTCTTGGTTTTTCGATTTACTTTTTTTTCCAAATCTGCATAAAATTAATTGAGATAATTTAACTGTGATACATGACAATTTTATTAAATCTTTAAAAACTTGTTTCCTAGCAACTCTAGGTGTTGAACTAACGACACCAGTTATTTCTTCGGCAATGGTAAAGATTATAGGTGGCGCCTCGGTTGGATTCCTGTTCCTGTGTATGCTTGTGATATGCTGTCTTGTTTTGTCTCGCCGCACTGAGCGACAGAAGAGGTAAACTCTTTAAATCATTATGATAGTAACAATTGAATTAAAGATAGGCAGAATTCAATTGAAAATAGATTCATTTGAAATTACAATTATTTGAATATATATTGATTTTGCGTTCCATACTGTTCACGTCCGCTGAGTTTTCCAGTGCTATGGCCCTTTTACAAATAAATAAAAAAAAATGTTAATCTTAAACATCGTGCATGCAACGTTTCTATTGTGCCTTGTCGATTTACTTGAAAAGAACAGCGCATGAAAATGTTTTTGGTCTTTGACTTTTGCGAGAGTTGTGTCTCTTTGCGTTTACTTTACTCAAATACATAAAGTTTTCATTCTTCTTAAAACTCAAAACACGTGCTTTTTGTTTGTTTGTTTGTTTGTGTTAAGGGCTTATTGTCCAATCAACAGCTAAGGTCATTTACGGACGTGCCAGTTTT
>JAUMGZ010206203.1:0-12226 GCA_032359645.1 Pododesmus macrochisma | reverse complement strand
CCTTGGATTGATGATCTTTCATTGAGTATAATTTCACTGGGATGAAAGATCCAGTAGTACCATGGCAGCCTCGGATTGATGATCTATTATTGAGTATAATTTCACTGTGATGAAAGATCCAGTAGTACCATTGCAGCCTCGGAATCCCTCTCCGCCACACTTTTCTGTAAACAATTTACATCACATGTTTCAAAGATTGTTGAATGCAAGATGATTTTAATGTACTATATTGTGTTTGGCAAACTGAAAGTTAATATAAATTACAGCCTATGAAGATTGTTAAGGAAAACTTGCAATATTTTGACTCAACTTTTAAAATCTTGTTTAAGATATGTCCATCTGGCCTCTACCACCCTATATTAATTACATAGTCTTTTGAGGAAAAGGACTCAGGTTTGTTCAAATGTTTGTCTCTGTTACCAAGGGGGTCCATTAAAATATTGTGGGCCGAAATGGAAAATATCTGACGAAATATTGAAAAACATTTTAGAAACCAAGAAAGAAATGCTAATTGCATTCTAGCACCATTTGGGTAGTTTGACTCAAGGCATGCCTCTTGGAGAAAAAATTGGTTACACTATGGGGTTAAAGTGTTTGTAACCAAGTTCATTTAGGCAGCTCCACTAATCATAAAAAGTTATCTGTTAAGCTTTTACATACAGTAACAACTAAAAGTAAAATGTCTTACTACCTGATAGGAAGGACTGTCAAAGATGGAGAATGAGGAGGCAATATAAGGCTGAAGAAATGTCTGTGATGTCATCCAACTTTCAATGGTTCTGTAAAAAGAATGGATTTGCTGTACTTTTAATAAGAACATTTAGTTATTGTTGTGTGAAAAACTTAAGCTGTCACCAGGATGGCTGACTAATAACCCCTGCTTCCGCCAAGTTATGTAATTCATGACATACTAACACTATTTTATAAAAGAGTCATAATTTCTATATATAAACATAGCTGAAATGAAAACTTAAGCTTATGTGCACCTCCAGAGCGTGGTGACTACATCAGTAGAGTTATGCAGAATTTGGATCATAACTGTAGTTGTCCAGACTTGATTCTGCTAATAATACCCATAAAAATATCCAGATTTAAAATGTTAGCAGAAACACACAACTTGAGAGTGTTGTGAACTACACCAGTGAAGTTTCGCAAAATTGTATGAAAACTGTAGGATGCATTGCCTGGACAAGGTTTGGCTAACAATTTCTTTGAATGGGCATTACTCCAATAAAAAAGAGCGGGATTGAAAAAGTAAGCACATCTGCACAAGTTCAGGGTTAAAATTAAAAAAAAAATTTACTGATAAAGATAACTACAGGCAAATACAATTGTTTGTTTGTTTAATTAGGGCTTAACATCACTTCCAGAGTATTTCACCAATATTGTGACAAAAGACCAAATGAGAAAAACCAAAAGATCAGACAGGAAGAGAAGGGGTGATACAAACAGGAAATGAAAGCAATAGGGCTAGGTCAGAAAGAAGGATCATCTCATGTAACAGCGTGTCCACCTACTCTTCTATCGAACTTTACATGGGGATTTTATCATGCTAGGGGGTTAAAAATCAATGTACATGGGTCCTAAGGATGGGCTGATCTTTGTCTGGCCTCTACCCTTCAATCTGTCTGACTTGTGTGACCCTACCAGGAACACAAGTTCCAGCCAGCATAGATCTCTAGGTCATTGAGACACTTGAACCTCCCTACCACAATAAGATGTCACATACAGGGAAGCAGGCATATACAAGCAATATTGTTTATTATGTCCATATAGAAGTATTTCCATAATTCCAAATAAGGGGTATAACTCTCTTAAAAAGTGTTTGTTTAATTGGAGTTTAATGTCCCTTCAACTTATGTTTAGTCACATAGAGACAGTGTCTGCTTGTGACAGTGCACTACTGGTAACTTTATAGAGTTGTCTCACTGAAATATCATGCTGCAGTTGACATAATACTTCACTCGGCCACATTATACTGACACAGTAATACTGAGCACTTAGTAGGGTGCGAGAAGATTACCTCATTTTAAAGTCTTCAACTTGAAGCAGCCTACCGGATCATAAGGTGAATGCTTTACCTCTGAGCCACCTCCCTGGTCTCTTAATAGGTGACAGATACAGATCACCATGTGGGGCATAGCTACACAAGGGTAACAGTAAACCTTTCCTACAGTCAGACAGATGGATGGATGAACAGACAAACAAGCTGATTCAGTATTCCCCCTAACTTCAATGTGGGGGAATAATAAATTGCAGCAAGTGCCCTTTAAAGCAGTACAGTAGTTAGAAGCAGTGTCGCAAAGTTATTAGTCGCTCAAAGTTGACTACATACAGGGAACATAATTTTATAAATAAAGGGAGATAAATCAAATTCATATAGATAACGCACATCAGCAAGGTGTATGAATAATCATATGAAGTACCATTTAAATCAGTGCAGTAGTTTAGTGGTAGATGTACAAAGGTTTATTTTTTATAAAGGGCCGTAACTCTGTTAAAAGGAGGTAACCCAAATTTATAAGATTACATAACTCTATAGCGTGTTGTGATTAATTGTAGTAAATGCCATTTAAATCATTTCAGAAGTTAAGGAGGGAAAGGTGAACAAAGTTTTTTTTCTTTAAATAAAGGGCCATAACTCTGTTAAAAAGAGAGGTAATTTAAATTTATAGCGATTACTCACCTCTGCAGGGTGTGAAGATAAATTGTAGCAAGTGCCATTTTAATCAGTTCAGTAGTTCAATAGTAGATGTACAAAGATTTTTGATAAAGGGCCATAACTCTATTAAAAATGGAGGTCCCTCAATATTGTATAGATAATGCACCTCTGCAGGGTATGGTGATAAACTGAAGCAAGTGCCATGTAAATAAGTTCAGAAGTTTAGGAGGAATAGTCGTACAAAGTTGTGTCTACAGACAGATAGACAGATATCAAACGAAGTTGTGGAGGTATAATTTAACAAGTGTATTACATAGCGTAGCATAATACGCCAGCAATTTAAGTGAAAAGGGCCATAACTATTGTTAAAATTGACGAAACATTCCCATTTCACGATTGTGGCATCCTCGTATGATTCCCATCACACATGCCAAATCTCAGAAGATTTGGTCAAAAACTGTAGGACATGTTGCGGTCACAAGGTTCACTCCACGGATGGGTGGACAGAGTGATACCATATTACACTCCACGGAAATTCTTATGCACGGAGAATTACAGACAATCGTTTTTAATCTACTCAAATTAATGTGCAAGGTACTTGGTGAATTTATTTATTTCCCATTAAAATCAATAAACATTATAATATAATCAACTGCAGGGTTGATTTGTTTGTTGTGTTGGGGTTTAAAACCCCTTTTAACACTTTCTAGGTTATATTGACATAGTGTCTGCTTGTGACAGTGCAATCTGATGGCAACTTTATACTACTGTCTTGCTAAAAAAAAGCTGCTGCTGACACAATGACATGACACTGAGAATTTAGCAAGGGCATTAAGGTAACCTAATTTTAACATCCCAATCAGGGATCCTAGAGTGAGCACTCTACCAATTGAACTACCACAGACAAGCAACAAGAAAGAACAACTTGTTACAAGTCTATGTTGGTCTTGAACTCTTACATTTTGATGAATTTCTTGACACACTTACCCTTTGTCAAGTGATCCAAACAGATAATTTGAAAATGGTGTGTTGCAACTGCTGTCTTGACCTTGAGGTAAACTTGGACTTTGTGCACCTTGGTTACCATAGAAATAAGCTTGACTGTCATACATTGGTGTCGAGTCACCATAGGATTGTTGATTTACTGAAGTCACTGACTCACATCTAAAATCTGGAAAACAAATATTTGTACTATTTACATGGGGAGAACACTCATCATTTTTTTTGAGATGTGTGTAATCTACAGCACAAAATAAATATTGGCAAAACTGAAAATTATAAACAGCTAAAAGTCAAAATGTCTAACTAACTAACTATTGCTGTACTAATTTAAAATGTCAGGGCCATAGTCTAGGGTATAGAGGGGGGGACAATTTATTTAATTTTCTATGACAAAAATCCTGGCAAATATATTGCCTCCCCCCATACCAGTTGTCCTAAGGCTAAGGCCCTGAATGTCCGAAGACAGATAGAGTAATCCTTACCAGTCTTACATAATAGGTAATGTACATTATAAAGACCAAAAATAGTGTCTGTAAACGACTGCAACTGAACTATCTTTATTCTATCTATTATGGAAATTAATTGGCTCCCTATGTTTCACCCTAATTTTTACCATCCTTAAGCAGTGAGTAGCAGGCTAGTAAAATATTTAACCTTGACAACTGACGTTTTGGTATAAAAGGGTTAATGATAAATGATTGCATAAGTACCGTGGATTTCTAAAGGTGTTTAGTTAGTTTTGTAAAATAGCTATATATTAAAACATTAACCAGAGCATGTTGGACTGCAGAAAGGTGAAGTGGTCTTCATTCCATGGGGACTGCTCCAGAGTCTGTTCTGCAACTGAGAAACACCATGAGTGTGAGACTCCAAGGTAGGACTTAAACTGGTGCTGTGTTGGTTCCAAAGTTCTACATTTCTATTGAATCTTGAATCCATTGCTTGGGATGGTGATGTAACATTCATACTATTAGTCCAGACCCTGTTATCTAATCTATTCTGCATTTGACTGTACGACTGTGGATACTGTTGATAAGCACCGTTACTCATGCTGTACCCTTGATGCTGCACATGACCACACATCTTTGATAATTCTTGAAGGGAGTTATAAGGGGATGGAGAGACACTGCTACCATGGTAACCAGTCCAAGGTTGAACCTTATTCACTGTATTTGGTGTAGAAATGTTCCAATTCTGTGCCTCAGAGGTTTCTTGACTTTGGACATAAGTTTCTGACTGAAAATTCTTCACAGCATTTGAAGTTGTCTTTCCTCTGCTAAGCCTTGCTTCATGACGCTGTGCTGCAAGTTTATACCTACGTCTTGTATTAGCAAACCATGTCTTTACCTAGAACATGAAATATTGTCAGGATGAGAAATAGTATCTAATGAGTGTCCCATTTTAGCACTGAGTTCATTGAACTTTGTTGAGTTTTTCCATAACAATCCAACAGGTGACAGAAATTGTGCACATATAAATATATTATGCTTAAAGACCATATGTGGGCATATGACTTATCATTTATTGTGATGTTGTGATTCTTGTTTATTGTAATTGACATTTTAAATGTGTAATCTATCTCTATTCATAGTGTTGTATGAGAGTCAGATCGAATGAAAGAGAAGGTATGTTTTATACTTGAAAGTGGGATCGAATGAAAGTGATTTTATTTGGAAGGTTCCTGTTTAAACTTAAACTGATTTAGTGCTCAAAACAGGGACATGGGCAATCATTATCATAAACATCTTTGGCTTTGTTTGATACTAGATGTATGCTAATTATTCCTAACATTAATAAAAGGTCAAAAGGCAACATCATTTCATCAAAATTCTCCATTTATTCTCATTATCAAACTCATACAAGTTATAATGTAATTCACGTGATAAATTTGATAAAAATCTGATCATAAATGGGGAAACTATAAATGACATAATTGCCAGCATTTAATGACTGGAAGCTTCAATAAGGGCCATAACTCTGTCCAAAACGTGTCCATGTCATCATGAATGGTATTGGATCATCAGATGTGTCAAAATCATATAGTTTACAAATGAAAGGTTTATCATACTGTATAGTACACGTCTGCACATCTATTGTTACATTATTTTGCTCTTTATATTTAACTTTTTTGAGTCTTCAAGCCCCAAAAAGCAACATGTTGTTTACCGGTAGGCAACTAGTGAAACCAATTTGTAGGTAAGAATCACTTTTTTCTTAATAAAAAGTTTTCAAGATGGCCGCCAACTTGCGCCAAGTTAGCCTTTTTAGGATTGTTATTCCTATAAATTTCAATAAACTACAGAATAAAAAGTTTACACCCATCAAATATTTGAGAATACTTTGTTAATAGCTTGTAAGGATCATGACTTAGATCTATATTACATTTTTAAAATTGTTGTCAAGAAGGCCATCTTCAATTTTAATCTTAAATTGAACATCTGACATACAAACAAAATTTTCCATATATCAAGCACCCATCACGTGTAAACTGTTAAAGGATATTTCAAGTCTCTTGTCATTTTTACGTAGGAGAATTTAAAAAAATAACTTTACTCCGCTCACTTAAATTAGTTTTGTTTCTCAGATTTAAGCGTGCATGCATACACAAATAATTCAAATATGGTGAAATTTTGTGGTCTACAGTATCAAAACAAAATAATTTAAACAAATTAAAACAAGTTAATATAAGTTCCTTTAAACCCTTACCTGGTAGGGTGTCAAGTTGGTTTTTCTGGCAATTCTTTCCCTTTCTGGTGATGAGGGATAGGGGTATTTACTGTGCTTTCTAAACCAGTCCTTCATTATTTGTCTTGATTCTTCTGACAGTTTTGTAGACGGTCTTTTTCCAGATGGACAGATACTTTTTGGTGGGGGATTTCTACATAAAATTCAAAAAGTATGTAACCCTATGAAAATAATTAAGTTTTCATCTGAACTGACACACTGACTTACTTTCATCTGAACTGAAATGAAGTTAAATGAATTGGGTCATCTTATCCCAAACACATGTTTCCCTGTTTGTCTGTCTGCCCAGTTTAAAACTTTTTCAGGATCGTTGAAAATATTTGACAATTTTGTTCAAACTTATTACTTAGTACAAATGCTTTACATGCCATTGTATAGTGTTAAACATCTTCTTATGAATCACAAGTGTCAGACTTAAAGGTTTACAATGTAGTATCTTTACCGATAGTATCCAGTGTCTCCACCATATTAGCCTTGCGGCTTCGGTCTACAAAGCTTCTCCTTATTTGATTACATTTGTATCATGCATTTGGCCATAATTTGGCTTGAAAAGCAATGGTTCGTTGAACACGAGAATTTAGTTACTGATCATTAATTATAGTGTGTTGCAATCAATCATTAGAAATGACTCACTCCAGACTTAAACAATTAGAAAGACTATAATCGAACCATCATTAGCATTTCCCATATTAAAAAGCTTATCTATTATGTTTTTAATATCTGATCAAATAAAAAATTAATTCTACGATATTGACTATATATATATTGATTTTTATTTTTATAAATAGAAACCTGTTGATTTACAAAGTTTTACCTATTACGTATTCTGAATCTAGATAGAGGTGTGAGTGTCCCTTTCCCTCTGACAATCTCTGTTTCTCTGTAATGAGCAGCATCCCATACATCCACTAGTCCAGCATACGTACTGAAATGTCCTGTCTACAAAACAATGAATGGGTAAAAGAGAGGTTTACTGGTTAAGTTTTTCATTCTTATATGTTTAGTGTTTACAATGTCTTTAGAGTCATAGTAATTTGGTATTACTCAATTTCAAACAACAGGTACAGAAAAGATGTACCTTTAATTAACTTTTGGAGATGAAAGGTAAAACATAAAAAAAGTAATCAATGTGAATTATTTGTACCATGACTGGACAAATTCCAATCTGATTGAAATACATAGATCTCTTTTTTAGCATGCAATCTGTATTCACACAATATGAGATCGGCATTTTAATCAGATTGGACCAAATCACATCACAAATACCAACAAGAGGTATATTATATGCAATTTATGCCCGTCATTTGTTTGAAATTTGAACCTATGAAATATTAAAATACAAGAGGCCAATTGGGCTTTAACATCAATTTGGATCAAACATGCCTATAAGTTAACTTTGGCATTTGAAAAACTTTTGACCTCAGGGTCTCACCTTGATCAAACTTGGTTCTCAAGGCTCTAAAGTTACCATTATATGATATCCAAGCTTTAAGCTCTAAGCCATCTAGCCTATAAGATTTTTGAAATTTTGACAAATTTTCCCATTTAGGCCTCCAAAGTGGCACTCCCTCATATAATAAAATTTGAATACCCTTCCCTTAGGGATGTCTTATACCAAGTTTGGATTAAATTGGTCCAGCAGTTTTGGACAAGTTGTCAAAAAAGTGAAAAGTTAACATATTTGCTATAGTGTTGATTTGTTTGTTTTTGTTTGTTTGTGTTAAGGACTTATTGTCCGATCAACAGCTAAGGTCATTTAAGGACATGCCAGTTTTACTGGTGGAGGAAACCGGAGTACCTGGAGTAAACCACAGACCTACGGTAAGTCACTGGCAACTTTCTCACACTAGGCCGCCCCGGACGGGAATTGAACTTAGGAAGTGAAAGGCTCTTATGATTACAAGTCGGCAACTTTAACCACTAGGCCACCGCGGCCCCTTGCTATAGTGTTGAACTTTGATCCCAAAACATCATCATGTATTACCTATTTTTGACCCTAGGGTCACGCCTTGAACAAATTTGGTTTTCCATGCCCTAAAGTTGCTACATGCCAAAGCATTAAGCTCTAGGCCTTCTAGTTTAAAAGAAGAATATTATCGAAACTTTATCAAAGTTACCCCCTTTTGGCACCTTCTGGGGGCCCAGCCCCTTCATTTGAACAAATCCCTTTCCCATAGGGATAATTTCTATCAAGCTTGGATGAAATTGGTCCAATGGTTTTGGAAAAGTTGAAAATGTGAAAAGTTTAACACTATAGCCATATTTGCTAGTGAAAAACACAAACACATGTTACTTTTTTTTTTATCATAAGGTGCCTTGAACCAACTTGGTTCTTCTCCATGCCCTAAAGTTAACACAAACCAAAGCATTAAGCTCCAGGTCTTCTAGTTTATTTTTAGAAGATTGTTGACATTTTGTCAAATCTACCCCCGTCCCTTCATTTGAACAAATTTTAATCCCCTTCCCCTAGGGATACTTTCTACCAAGTTTGAATGAAAATGGTCCAATGGTTTTGTAGAAGAAGTCGAAAATGTGAAACGTTAAAATATTTGCCATTATAGTGTTAAACTTCGACCCAAAAACTTGTAACCTATTTTTGACCCACGGGTCACGTCTTGGTTTTCCACGCCCTTAAGTTACTACATACCAAAGTATTAAGCTCTAGGCCTTCTAGTTTATTAGAAGAGTTGTGAAATTTTGTCAAATTTACTCCCATTAAGCCCCTAGGGGTTCAGCCCCTTAATTTGAACAAATCTGAAACCCCTTCCACAAGGGATACTTTCTACTATGTTTGGATGAAATTGGTCCAATGGTTTTGGAGAAGAAGTTGAAAATGTAAAAAGATAACGATGACGAACGACAAGCCATGGATAGGATTTGTATGAGAAAAGTTATGGACTAAAAACATATGGTAGTGGTCGCTTTTTTGTCTACAAGTAATTATGATGGAATTAAAGCAAAAAATGCAAATACTGGAAAAACTTCTGCTTATAATACTCATATCACATTCAATTTTTCTTTAGTCAAGATGAAAACACAGCTTGTATTTTTTCAATATAATCTGGAATTATGCTGAAAGGCTTTATAATCCCAAAATGCCCAATGGTGTAATTGGATTCTCTACTTTTAGCACCAACATTGAAATTAATTACATTATTTATCTCAAATTGATCATATTATCTAATTTTGATTCAACAATTATATTTAATTAAGTCTTCAAATCAATATTACAACACCAATGCAATGTTTTTATGATTACTGTAAAATGTAAATGTAAAAACAAAAGGTATTTATGGTCAGGGGAGACAACCAAAGGGACAGTAGTTTAAATAAATATACATATATATATTTCAGTCTGCAATTTTGTAATTTAAAAGTTTATGCCTCAGAGATATATATTTAATTCTTAATAAGATATCTTTAAAACATTTATATTTTTGTATAACATTGATACAATATAATTGAATGATGAAGAAATCTTTGAAACTGATAAAAACAGGATGAGTGAATCATTAGAACGATAGACATTGACAAACTAACAATAGCCTCACCAAACAATTCAGCACCAGAATAAAAATTAAATAAATTGATGCCACAACAATCCTCAAGACTAATTATCCATGCAGAACGACTAATGATTGTCATCCAGCACGAAACTGGGCTGTGTGGTTAAATCAGTTAATGAGGCCACAACCTTCCCACTTCCTGCTTGAGACAAATACAATTCACTATTGGTTTGGCTTGCCATGAAGATTCTCTCAGGATGAACATGACCTCAAAGAATATTCATTTTACATACATATTAATAAATGAAAGAACATCATTCTTAATTACTGTTAAATATAAATTTTTCACATTTTTAAATGTTTTTTAAATGAATGCTATCTTATTAGGATGAAATGGTTCAAAATTCACACAGGATTCTTAATCTTGCATAAGAGTAAAGACTATCAGGCACGGTTTTTACTTTTTATTCCATATAAGTGATGGAACTATAACAAATTCATTGTTTGGCAATATCACCAGTTTATGGAAGTGTTATCACAAAATCATTAAGGCAATATCACTTAATTTTTGTAGTGATATTACCATAATGAATTGGTAATATCACTATAATGAAAAAGGGGACATCGCTATAATGAATCACTCAAATATAGGGCAGTGCTTTACTTTTTATTTCATTGCAGTGATATCACCAATTCGGTATTAATTATATAGTGATGTTTTATCTGTTTTGTATATTAAACAAGGAAATAGATACTAGTTTTTGATAAAATCTCATTCAAATGTGTAAATGTGACTCTTGCAAACTTGTGTAAATAAGGTAGTAGCACAAATACATTCAATTGAGCATTTATGCTCATTGGCATCAATACAGTACAATACAAAAACTTCCTTCTCACAAACTGGTTATTACAGTGTAGAGAAGAATACAACATATTTACAATACAATTAATAACAACATTGTGTGGGTATACAATGAAGTATTCAACAAAGAGAAGCACAGACTCCTTTTTGGATGAAAGATATCAATTAACATAACTTATTTAATACTGTTACATTTTGTTCTTTAAACAACCATTCACATTTTAATACATTTGGTCGTGTTGTCACAAACATACATACACCAAATAAACATACATACAACTGTGCAACAATGTGCCTGTACTGGGCCCTCAATTAAATTGACCAGATTATCTGTGATTGGACAATACAGAGACAAGTAGCTTCTCAACATCTGAATATATACTGCTAAAAATCAGATCACTGTGACCTATATTGTGAGGCTGACTGTACAAGAAAGTAACTGAAAAGGGAATGCAATTAGGTAAAACTGAATTCCATTTTTTCTGGATGACTTATTATTAAAATTTACCTTTAAAGAGTTTTTAATTATAATATGAACACTGATGTACAACCATACAACATTAGGTCACTGAGTGTTCGGTTGACTGTGAATCAGGAAATGTGATGAATGGATTCAGTTTTGTAAATTCTATATTAATCTTGTTGAATCCAGGATGAATAAACTCAAAATTGATTAAAAAAAATTAATCGATGGAATTGTTTTTCCCTGTTCCAAATACTTACCTCCAACAGACGTTTAACATTTTTTGAATCCCCCATCTCATGATTAAGGGCAATGAGGGAACGAAGGAAATCTTCATTTCTGTGCCGCAGTTCTTCAGTTTTTTCCTCGCCAAATGGTGAAATAAATGCCTGCAACATGTCAAATCTGCTTTGAATAACCAGAGTCGACGCTATACGCCCGACCGTGTTAACGTTATAGTTGCTTCTTTGCAATGTTAAGTTAATATCGCTTAAATCAGACTTAACGTTAAAAAGTTCTTCTTTTTGATTGATGTGGGACATCAAAGAATCCGAAATTGACGCCTTCATTTTCATTTCCTGAAATGTCTTTTCATCGTCTGCCCAGCACTGCTTTTCGATTTAGAGTGAGACATTGCACTTTGATAATCATAAAGCTATTTAAAACGAACCAAAAATTCCATTTATCCTGAAAACGATTTGTCCATTATTTTGGGGTGCACAATTGGGGACTACGTTTGCGATTGTAATAACTGGAATAAGGAGGGCTATATTGAAGAAACATACTTTGTTAGACACCGGACACATGTGTAGGAGGAAACGCTTACTCAGCCACGAGCAACAGGCCCCGTGACTATACAAATATTCAAGCTGAGTTGAGCGCTAAGTCATGCTCAAACTCAGTTCCATGTTCAACTAAAATGTTACTGTTGTTTCGAAAAAGACATGGTTGAGCACATGAGAGTCGTACTTGGCCGAGTATGTGCT